>PVJH01005282.1:0-114223 GCA_004026705.1 Nesogale talazaci | reverse complement strand
GGCTCAATTACTAGCACCTGACCCTGATACAGGACGGCGTCCTGGATTTTGGTGTCCAGCTTGTTCAGCTGCTCGTAGGTGTTAACTCATGTACTTGTTCCACAGCCGCGTCTCCCACTCGGCGGGGATGTTAAACAGCTTCCGCAGCTCCTTCTCGATGGTGGCGATGATGTCTGCCTTGCTGAAGTGGCAACTCAGCGCATTGGTGGGGTCACTGTTCTCGCGGAGCTTCAGTTCCAGCAAATGCACCTCGACCTTGCGGTGTTCGACAGAGGCCATGCTCCACAACTTTCCTGAGAAGGGCTGCTGCCTTTCCAGTTGGATAACTTATTCCAGGGCTCCGTCAGCATCCGTATGTAGTCCCATTCATGATTAAGTGCTCTTTCAAAGTCCGACTCTCAGGATCTGACAAGAGGCCGGAGTTGTCGATAGGGCCGGGAAACAGGTTGTGCTCGCCAACGTTGAACACATCCCAGCTGTCAAAGCCCACATACTTCTTCCACAGCTTGAACCAGCGGCTGTCAATGAGGTACCACTGCACCCCCGTTGGAGTGTGGTCCTCATCAAGGCCCCCAGCTTGGATTGCTGGGTCTCCGCATCCAGTCGCTCACGGTAGCCTCTGCCTTCCGCCATCTCATCGGCTAAACTAGGTTTTTTTAATATAGTGTGCTGTATCCAAAATCATAGATTTTATATTTTATGGATGTGTGTAAGAACATCATTTCATTGAGAAATGGTTTTAAGAATGCATTTCAATTAAGAATTAAAATATGAAGTATGTGAGGGATGAAAGAAAGTGTCTCCCTTTTACCTCTCTTTTATTTATGTGTACATAATAAGTAATTTTCTCTTCTGGTTTTAAGAAATACAACAAAATTGAAATATTAAGAAGGGAATCTATTATTCAGTAGTATGTATTTTAATATTATTTCTAAAATTATTCCTTTTTAGCATCTCTCTACCATTTCATAAAATCACTGATGAATCCATAGAATATTTCACTGAGAGATAGTTCAGGTTTCAAAATATGCAGGATGTTGTAGTATAAATAAAACATCAGCCAGCATCAGGATCTTTTCTCCTGTTTCTTTTTTTTAAAGAATGTGTCCTCAAATGAAGCATGGAACCATTTTGATTCCCATTTCTAAATGGGATTGAAAAGCATGAACTTGGACATCTACTCCAAAGATTTGCTAGGCTTCATTGATATTTTGGTCCTAGTTTATGCCACAAATGAAATAGTGCTTTTTTGGATACTAGCTAAAGGCACTGAAAAGAACCAGATGACTTGGCAGTATTTATTTTCAGTCGTTTCAGAATTGCTATAATTTTTGTGGCAGCTGAAGAATGATGAGAAATATCACATACAAAAATGTTTCATTGATTAATTTATTTTACGCTAATATTCTCCAATGTCATTTTAAATGCACAAAAGAACTGGAATATTTTATGTATTAATTCATTTTTAATTATCCTAATATATATAGTTTTACCTCTATAATGATTTTCTTTCATAAAACCAAAAAGAATTTTAATGTAATCACTTTATTCCTAAAACTCAAGCTACTTTGCTATCTCTTTTCTCTTTCATGTCAACGTTAAAAATTATAAGAGAATATCCTTTGTAAGTTGACGAAATTAACCATTTTTTAATCAGCAAAGTTGATCCATTACATTCTTAACATATTCTAGTGCAGGAAAAGTTTTATCGAAATAATCTTTAACTAAAATATATTAACAAATTCGATATATCCTATTTTCTTCTCTTTATGTATAATATGAAAACAAATATATAATTGATTAATTACCCAAATAATTTCTAATAATAATATCATTAAATTTTTGTTGACTGTGTTTTCATAATGTATGTATAAAATATTGATGACAATGATTTCTATAAGATGATATTTATAGTCTTCTAATGCTTGTATAATATCTTTTTGTAATAGGAAAGTTTTAAAGAATAATGCCAAGGAAATAATTTCTCCAAAGTACAGATGATGAAGTACAACATTTAAGATGCTAATGAATTTCACTAATTAGATATCTAATTTTATGGCCAGTCAGACTCTGATTTTATAATAAAATAAATTCATTCAATTCTTTATTAATTATATATTTCCCCTTGTTGGCCTCATGTTTCCCAAAGCTTTATCCAATTTATGGCAAAAATTATAAAGTTAGAATATACCCATGTATATATGCAAATTTAATGAACATATGTTTCAGGTGATAGTATATAATTAAGCTAATAATATTTCTATATAACACTTAGCTCTTGCTTCTCTTAACAATCCTATCTCCAGGACAGTGGGGTAATATAAACAGAAATAATAGCAGTGACTAGACATAACATGAATGCCATATTGCAGTGGAGTGATTGATAAAAAGTTCCCATTTTGCTTATTGTTAGAGAGACTTGGTCAGCTACTAACTCTTGCCCAATGGAAGAAAATGTCTAACCCTTTGTCATTCCCGTGATCACTTATAAATCAGACTACTCTGATCCTTAAGGTTTTCAATGGTTGATGTTCAGAATTACATTGCCTAGGCGTTCTGAGTAAAGTTTAGTCTAGAACCTGAAATAAAATCTGTTCAACATTATAGAAGCATGCAAGTTTCTACTCTACAAGGTGATCAACCCTTGATCACCACTCAGGGGTGTGGTATATGAGAACCATCACGGGTATCCCCAAAGGAAGGCAAAATTCTACCACCAGGTCATCACTGCCTCTGTGCTTGATAGGGTTATAACTACATCTGAGCAGTCCCTGACCAATCAACAAATGTTACAAAGCAATAGAGAGATTGGTGTGGAGATTCCATTACTATAGGGAACTGATCAGCTCATTTCCCATGAGGCTGTAAACCATGTGCTCACATTTCCCAAATGATTAAATGGCAATGATAAAACAAGTCATGGTGTCAATCATCTCTGTTTTGTTTTTATTTGGTGACCTTATGGGTAAAAGAGGATACTACTTTCCTGAATATTTCCAATTGTTTTTGAGACACCAACATGAATGCTCATTTGGAGCAAATGACAACTACCAATTTTACTGTTAATCTTGATTTTTACAATATATAATGTTTCATTATGCTTTCAGTAAAGTTTGCACAGCTAATTCGGTTCCCATTTATTATTTTTGTTAGGTATCTTTTAGTCAGTTCTAACCCAGAGCGGATACCATATGTTCAGCAGAGGTAAAAGCTTTCCAGCTGTCCTACATCCTCACAATCATTCTTGTGCATGAACCCACTTTGAAACCACAGTGCCTTCTGATTTTTCTCTGCCCCTCTCCTCTGCCAAGCATGATGATTTCTCAGGAGACTGGTGTCTGCTGACACCATATCCGAAGTGCAGGAGATGTAGTGAAGCCTTTCTTGTATCTCCAAATCACATCCATTTGTTCTTTGGGGATCCTAATATCCTTTGCCAATGCTGTAGTTGAATTCTGTTGGCTGGGATTTTACAGATACTTTTTTTTAAAATCTATGTTCAAAAGGGTTTATTTTTCTGAATTTTCTTTGCAAGGAGTTAATTTGTCTGGGTTTTGCCCAAGGGTTAGTCTGATTTCATGCCAAAAATAGTCTGAGTAGAACTGATTTTAACACTTCTCTGAATGCTTGGTAGGGAATTTAGTTGGCTAGGGATTTTTTGTGTAGTTTTTTTGGCCCTAGCTGAGATGGGGTAAGGTGGACTAGATGTAATTTATTATGACAACTTCAATATCTCATTTATTATCATCCTGCACAAATTTTCTACTTAAGTTTGTGTTAATTTTAGTTGGCAGTGTGTTTCCATAAACTTTCCCAATTTTCTGTTTTCAAATTATGTTTTTGTCTTTAAGTTTTCAAGTTGAGCTACTGATCTTGCCTCTTTCTTCTCTTTGATGAGTTCATTTATCATTTTGCAATCTCCTCTGAGTAGTGTGTTACAAACATTTTGGTTTGTGTTTAGTCCCAATTTAATTCTATTATCTTAAACAATTTCATTTATATCCCAATAATTTTTAATTATGTGCTTTTCCACTTCTATGTATTTAATGATTCACCGGTCCTATCCACTTTTGATTTATAATTTTATAGTGTGGCTGCCACAAAACGGATATCTTATAATTTAAATGCTTTTTACATTTCCTGAGGTTTACTTTGTGTTTCAAAATATTGTCTATTCAGTAGAATGTGCACTGGAGAAAACTGTGAACTGGATAGTGTGTGCTGTATATGCCAATGAAGCTGAGTTGTTCGGTTGTATTATTTAGATCATAGGTTGTATTATTTAGATCATTAGGTATTATTTAGATCATAGGTCACTCCCATGATTAAATCTTTGTTGGCAATCACCAGAATATGTGGTGATAGACAAGCAAGCCTTTGATATTGGGTAACAAGTCTTTGATGTCAGGATGCCTCATCAACCCTGTGGAAAACCGAAGTCATTTTGGGTAGTGATAGTAATTAGTGCATTTACTGAAACTCAGAGGAGGAAGTTTCAATATTTGCAATGAAAGAGCACTGTCCAATGAACAGAGAAGGCCTGTGTGCCCGCATGAATTGGTGTCTCAGTGGGTGATGGGGTATGAAGAGGTTTCAAAATGAGCACACACCACCAACAAAAATTATTTAGGTGTAGAATGTGTGGCATAATAGTTAGGTGGATGTTGGGTGAGACCACTGAAATATCCTACTCATTGTTTGTCAGAGGTGTAGATGGTGTGTACAACAATATCACCAGTGTTGCTGAGTAAGTGATGTATCTGTCATTGGTCTCTGAGCATCAGTGGAGGGAGCATTCTTTCCAGTCTCTGAATTGTGCACTTAGTGTCCCATTTCTTGTGCATAAGTCCCTGGTCATCAGGCAGGTAGCATAAGAGCTTGCATCCCTGGCTGTTATTTAGACCGAGAAGCAGTGGTAGTGAAGAAAATAGCCTAAGTTTCTGGCCACAGGTCTCATGGCACAGGTAACTAGGCAGGCAGTCTGATGCTGCTTTCAGCAAGAGATACATGAACCTCCAATAACAAGTCTGAAAGTATAACAGGGAACCCTGCAGACTGCGGAACACAGAGCAAAGGACAAAACAGACTCTGATTTGAATTTTGGGGGACTCGTCACAGTGAACTGGCAAGCAGGACCTGGTCCAGATCAAATAAACTGAGGGGGTGTCTTTACAGTCCTTTGGATGAGGGATCTCTAGTCAATCATCCAAGTGTCCACTACTTTCTAAACATCGACCATCCAAATGACCATAGACTTTGCTGGTGAGGAGTCTTTTCCTTATTTTGTGGCTTCCTGATTCAAGGTTACAGGAATTCTTAGGAATATCATGTGCCATCTTTTGCCTTCCCTAATTTAGATCCAGTTTCTAGCTATCCTTATTTTGTTCTGCTCGAAATTTGTATGCAGAGTACTCTCCTACTGGAGTCTCTGTGAAGTTGCATTCCTAGGCTTCTCACTCAGCAATGCTGCTCATTTTGGCTCAAGGTAGTCATACTATGTATCAGACCAGCTGACACAGAGGGAGCCTACAGTCTATAAGCCTCCTTGATACCTACTTTTATTCAATTTCTTATTGCCTGCAAAATTCAATCAAATTTTTCATCTTCCATCTGATGTAATGGAGTCTCAGCTTGTCTTCTCTCTGTATTTTGTTTGGTTTCTCAGTTATTCCCTGTAAAGGGACAGTAAGGTGTGTATGACTAAGTCACCATCTTGTACTGTCTTTCTGTGAATCATAAAATTTAAAAACATGTCATCTTCAACAAACTGAGATTTTAATTTATCTAAGGTAATTATTATACAAATTAACCAGCTTTATCTCTACTAGATGCAAATAACAATGAAGTCCAGTCTTAGAGAGTAGCTATGAAAATTTAAGGACTCTTTTGTACATTACCCATGCCAATAAAAAATCTGATTGCTTCACTTTAGGATGTCTTTATTTGGTTCATATTTTTACCTCTGTAGGTCTATCTAGATAAGATAGGCTGGATAGTCTGGAGGCAAAAATGATGGAACTGATGGGTCTGGGGGTGGGGGTTGGTGGTGGTGGAGCAACATGGGAGAAATGGAGGAAGGGGAAAGGAGGTGGTGTTGACCAGCCCAAGGATAAGGAATGACAATTGATTCAAAATCAGTGACAAGATGGATGTGAGAAATCTGATAGGGATTGATAAAGAGCAATGTAACAGACAGAAAATACTGAAAACCAAATGGAGGCTGAGCATGACAGTGGGACAAGAGGAAAGTAAAAATAAATAGAGAAAAGAACTGGGGGTTGGGTAAAGGGCATTTATAGAGGATAAAATACAGGCATGTACAAAAGTGCATAAATTTATACATGATGATGGGGAAATAGATCAACATCTTTATACTTACAAGCTTAGTAGTAGGACAGCAGATGGGTATTGGATCCCCACTCAAGTGCTTCCTCAATGCAAGAATATTTTGTTCTATTAAATTGACATTCCATGAAGCTCACCTTCCTGACATGATCACTGAAGACAAATGTGTGCATAAGCAAAGGTGGTGAAGAAAGCTGCTTGTGCCCAGCTATCAAAAGCTAGAGCATCTGGAGTCCTAAAAACTTGAGTGAACAAGTGGCCATCCAGCTCAGAAGCAACGAAGCCCACATTGAAGAAGTACACCAGCATGTGTGACCAGGAGGTGATGAAGGGATCCGGTATCAGACATCAAAGAACTAAAATTATATCATTATAAATCAGAGGAAGTACAGATTGGGGATCCAAATCCCATCGATAGGTGAAGTGACATTCTCTTATAGAGGGCTTGCAGGGAAGAGATGAGCCAGTTAAGCCGTGCCAGTTAAGCCATAGTGCAGTAGCAATGAAATACGCAACTTTGCTCTAGTTCTCAAATGCTTCCTCCCATCCACTATCATGATCCCAGGTCTACCACACAAATCCAGCTAGTCCAAGGTATGAACACTGGAGTCAGAAACATGGGGGATTTTGCATACATAATGCCTCAGGACTAGTGGGGGAAGTAGTGACACTGGGAGGGTGGAGGGATGGTGGAAAAGAAAGGGGGAGCCAATTTCAGGGATCTACATATAATCTCTTCTCTGGGGCACAGACAACAGAGAAGTGCGTGAAAGAAAACATTGGACAGTGTATGATATGAGAAAGTAATAATAATTTCTAAATTATTAAGCGTTCATGGGGGGAGGGAAAGGAAATATGGAAACTGGTACTGGGGGCCTAAGTGGAGGCAGGATGTTTTGAGAGTGATGATGGCAAAAAGTGTACAAATGTGGCCTGCATACAATTAATGTATGTGTGGATCATGATGAGCCCCCAATAAAATGATTTACTAAAAAAGGGAGGGGGAATGAGGAACTTATGTTAAGGGTTCAAGTAGAAAATACTTGGGAATGAATATGGCAACAAGTGTACAAATATTCTGGATACAAATGATGTATTGAATGTTATAAGAGCTGGAAGAGCCACCAATAAAAACATTGGGAAAAAAAGAGTTGTAAGAGACCCCAATAAAAGCATTGTTTTTTATAAAAACCTGTAGTCATCTGATCTTTGTGATAGAAGACTAAGAAAATAGTTAGGAACTATAATCTGTTAAATAGAATTTTTGGTTAAATAGATACCTATTCTCATATTTGTGCAAGGCATCCATTTTTATAACTGTGCCTATCTATGCTAAACTTACCAAGACTCCTCAAAATACATAATTTAATCATCACTTGCTCTTTGGGTTTTGATGGTTGTCAGTGTGGTGGACTTTTAGACATCATGTTCTATATGAAGAATATTCTTAAATAGTAATGGTATATACAATTATAAACATTAAAAAAAGAAAAACTCAATGTGCCTTATATAACTTGATCTATTAATACTCTGTCACTAGGGAGAGTCAGCTGTATTTATGTTCAGGGTGAACAGAATAATTCATTTGCACCTTCTCATCTGACTGGTGACTTTAGATTTACCCAACTGACTGACAGCATTGTGTAAGGTAATAAGGGTTTGCAGATGCATTAAAATGTTTGCAACAGAAATTTTCTTAAAGGTATTTAACATAAAATTCCATAAGTAGAGAATTTACAAACCAGAATTTCTGAAGCTGCCTCTAGCATCAAGTATAATATCAGATTATGTTGTGCATGACAACAGCTACTAAGAAACTCTAGGACCTCAGCTCACAACCTAGTGATTTCAAGCTTCCTTCAAAATTTCTAGTATTCTGCAGTGACTAGTGTTCTGTTTCATGCAACACTTTCAATTTTCATATCTGGATTTTATAATTCACTGCAAGAACTACTCAGAACTCACTGATCATACTTTTGATTATAAGGTCTATTAAAGTAGTTAGCAGGTTAGCATGCAGGTGAGAAACCCTCCGGATACAGATATTTAGTCAGGACATGTCACAGAGTTCTTTCAGCTCTGCTAATAATGCCCAAATGGCAGGACACTCCAATTTAAGCCTCAACCTGAAGGCAGTCAGCTCCCTCTCTCCATGAATCTGTAAACCCAGATCCCACAATTAAGTGACCAGAGGCACCTTACTCCAAAAGCCAGGCTCCTATCCCCAAACATTCAGCTTGGCTTGTTTGTGGGCTGGGAAGCCCACCACTCTATGCCATGCTCTAGCTTCTGCTTCTGGTTTTCCTTTGTCGCCCCTCTTTCATTATAGCTGTCTGCGGGGTCAAGAGGGTACATGGACGGAGATCTTGGATTCCAGAGAACTTGCCCACTTGCTCCACTCCTGCCTCTTGCTTGTGGTGGCATTACTATCTCTTGCTTCTCAGAAGGTTCAGCAAGAAAATTTCAAAACGCCCCATTAAAATACTCAAAAATGAATCCTATCAGTGTTTTTCTCTATCTGCTTACCCAGACCCGTCCAGGAAAAGGTCCTTTGGTTGGCATTACAGAGATGCTGGTTAGTACAGCCACATTCAGTAATTAATTTCCTGCACCACTGACACCAATGTAAGTGTTTTTAACTAATTGGAAATACTTTCAATAAGTATATTTTTGAGTCATGACTATAAGTAAAACTCAAGGTCAGGATTACATTTCTTTTGAACCCAAAGTCAGACTGACTATAACTTCAAATAACAAATATGTCTCCTTTATGTACATGAAGAGCTAATATTTTTCAATTATTTTGTCTTTATTTATGATAAAGTGGTGTTTAGGATAAATTTTCATTTGTTGCAAGTATCTGTGCAAGATCACAGTTTATTGTACAGTGAGTTGCATGGAACACTCTAATATATTTTCCACAGCAATCTCATGTTATAAGGAGTGTTACTATACTCTGATATATACTCTGATATATAGTACATCTAGCCTAAGTTGATTCAACAAGCGATGGAGAGAAGATTTGAATTCTACTCACTTCACTTAAGCTTCCACATTTGTACTATCTTTTCTACTTTGCCCATTTTTTCCTAGCCTCCTCTTCCCACTATCATCTGACAGATGGACCCAGATCTTGAGAGCTGGAAATCAACTCACAGATATACCAATGGTTAGACTATGAAGTCATCAATAGGATTAAAATTCAATTGTTTTAGAATCTCTCTCTCTCTCTCTCTCTCTTTCTCTCTCCCCCCCGCCCCCCGAGATAAAGTAACTTTTACTGCAAGAAACCTAACAAATTGAAGGACACTTTGAGAATGCTTCTTTCCTTAGTCAAACATTTATAATACAAAGGAAGGAACACTCTTTGAACATTTGCAATAAAATCCCTTGGGTCTCTTTTTGTGCTATTCCATGTCTCACTAATGGGCTTCAGCTTACTTCTGTTTTTATTTATTCTTTGTTTGTTTTATTACAGTTAGAGGATGCCATTTATAAACTCAAAAATTCCATTCCTTTATATTTGCACTGTATGGGAGGTTTTAATTTATATATAAGCTGCAAAAAGCAAGGTGTAAAGAAAGATCACCTTCAATTCAAGAAACTAATGCATAAAATAAAAAGGAGGGGGGCTCACTGAAGAATAGAGACATAAGCAAATGCAAACTAAATGAGTGAAATGTACTCCTAGAACCATATATTTTATTATACAGATAAGCCCCAGCTTTCAGATAACAGTTTTCTTAAGTATCTCTGTAAGTTGAATGGGTAGAAAAAGCAAAACATATGCTTACAATGCTTAGTCTTACTTTAATGCAAGGAAAAGACTCAAAGCTTTTTCAGTGATTTAGAATGTATATGTGCAACAAGTGAGGATGACTGTGATGAAGAATTTGTTTTGGGCATGAGTTGTTTCAATCAGTTCAAAACCAGGGAAAATGGTATAGTATTAAAGGGAATGCATGAGTCATCCAAAGCTCACAGGATCATAGCTTAGCAATGACAACTCAAAGCTCACTGTTGTTGAATCTACTCTCAACTTGGTGAACCTATTGGACAGAGTAGAATTGTCCCACAGGGTTTTCAAGACTGTGATCTTTACCACATAAGACTGCCTCAAATTTCTCCTCAGAGCTACAAGTGGGTTTGAACTCTCAACTACATTGTGTACTAATGCTTAAACATTACACTACCAGCACTGCATATATTGAAATATAGGCCATTTAGAATAAAATAAAATGCTAGGTTGGCTACAATTAACTACATTCAAATATATTTAACAGTCTGAAAAATAACCAACCTGTAAGTTGAAAAGGTCAAAAACTGCCTCTAAACTTTTTTTTTAATCATTTCACAGCTTAGGTGGTCTTGGACCTTTTTCTGTAGTACTTTGCTTTAACTGCACTGAGTCACACAAAGAAATAATATTAAAGTCTGGAAAGAATTAAGGTATACATTTACTTACATGAATCTGCATCAAATATACATAAATTAAAATTTCAATTCCCAGACAAATTTGGTTTAACAGTTGTGACTACAAATGTTTCTATTTCCTCACTTCCAATTCCCTGCAACTTGAATTATCTTATTTTATAAGTATATTTACTTCTTCCAAACACATCCCAATTTAATGCACTTTTTTGAGAAAGTATTCATTTAATGGAGGAGAGGTGGGTAAGGCACTCAGCTGTCAACTGGAATTTTTGAGATTATAGGCTATAGAAAAAAGTCCTGCTGATCTACTTCTAAATATTTCTCTTTTTAAATTTTTATTATCCCTAACCCTAACTTTTAGTCAGTCACTGAAACTCTACAAAGCACAATTCTTCTCTGATGCACATGGGGGCATTATGAGTCAAAATCAAGTCTAAGAAAAAAATATTTTTTGCTTAATGCTTATTTTTCCCTAATAATTGAATAATTCCCAACAAAATAAAAGCATTGCTCAGCTTTCCTTGTATTTCTGAGTGCCTTCTTATGCATTGATCTACTAACCACAAGGTCAGAGGTTTGAACCTATCAGCTGCTCCACAGAACAAAGATGAGGGCTGCTTACTTCTGTAAAACTATAAAGTCTTGGAAACCCAAAGAGGCAATTCTATTCTGTCCAAAAAGGTCACGCTGAGTTGGTAATCAACTTGATGATAGGGGGTTTCTGTTGCAGTAATTCATTTTTGTTTGTTTATATATTTACTTATTTTTAGTGTTAAGCATATATAACTGTTTAAAGTGTATTGCTTGTCCAAGTGCATGAATAGATAATACTCTGTATTGCTTGCCCAAGTGTGTGAATAAATAATACTCATCATGCTTCTCAGAAGAAAAAATGTCTAATCATATAAATGGCCAGAATGAAGTACTTTTTTGCCTATGCAATGTTGGGTCATTGATGAGTCCAGGTCATTCTGTACACAGAAAAATATACAAGAAAAATAAGCATTAAGCAAAAAATTTTTTCCTTAGACTTGATTTTGATTCATGATGCCCCCATGTGCATAAGAGAAGAATTATCTGTATTGAGCACATTTGGGATTCTTACTTACTTGGACAATATATCATTTTGCTTAAGAATAGATTTTTAAAAGACGATGCTAGGATTTAGCAAATTAATAATATATAACCATCCTGTCCTGGCCCTCCTAGATGTAGTCTACTACTTGTATTTCACTGTGTTGTACTGTGGTGCCTTGTGTGTTATTGCAATACCAGAGGCCATGTCACTGGAATTTCAAAGGGAAGTATATTTTAGCAGAACATCCCAAAAAATAGTTGACTATGAAGAAAGAATGCACTGTCCACTTTTGAATAATTAGCCACTAAAAAGCTTATGAATAGCAAAATGAATGTCTGATTTAGTAATAGAAGATGAGCCTTACTGATTGGAAGGAATTCAAAATAAGACCAAAAGAGTTGCCTTCTTGAAGAAGAGTCAGTCTTAAGATGGAGCAACACTTTGGGATATCCACAAATGAACAGGGCAAAACAAAAAAAGAAGCAACTGTAAAAGAGATTAATGAATAGAACTTTGTATGTACAAATATGAATGTAGAAAAACTGCAAATCAAATCATCAAAAATGAAGTAGAACTCATAAAACTACATACACTGGACTTAATAAACTAAATTGAACTGATGTATGCCACTTCGAGTCAGACAATTATATGTTTTATTATGATGGTAATGAAATATTAAAAAAGAATAAGGTCACATTCATGGTATAAAGGGTTATCCAAGATTGATCTTGAATAAAATGATGTTTGTGATAGGATAATATATATATGCCTACAAGGAAATTCATTTCATTCACTTATTATTTAAATTTACATAGCAATTTCTAAAGTTAGTTGTGAAGAAATTGAAGAATTATACCACTCCTTCAGTCTGTAATTAATCAAATACACAATCAAGAATACACGATCTACATCAATTGATACTTATGAGTGTTTGGAATAATGTATTTTTTTAGATATAGATTTTATTTGGAGCTCATACAACATTTAATACATCATTTGTATTAAGCATATTTGTACACATGTTGCCACGTTCATCTACATTATCTACTTGAAACCCTCCAGCATAAGCTCCTCTTCCTCTCTTTGCTCTGGATCTTTATTTTTTTAATTCCAACTCCCATATTTCCCTTTTCCTCTCCTCCTCCATGAACTTCCAATAACTTACAAATAGTTATTACCTCTTCATATCATACACTGTCTAATGTGTCACTTCACCCACCAACCCCCATTGTCCGCACCCCAGAGAGGAGGTCACATGTAGATCTGAGAAATGTGTTCCCCCTTTCTACTCCACCATTCCTCCATCCTCCCAGTGTCACCACTCCCCACTAGTCTCAAGGGATTATCTGTCCTAAATTTCCACATTTTTTATCTCCAATGTGCATCCCCTGGTCGAGCCAAATCTGTCTGGCAGAACTGGAATAATGATAGTCAGTGGGAGGAAGCATTTGAGAATATTTCATTGCTACTACACTGCACCTAGACTGGCTCATCTCCTCGATACAACACCTCTGTAAGAGGATGTCTCTTCACTTCTTGATGGACGTTGAGTCACCAATCTGAACTCCCCCTCATTTATAATGATGTATATTTTTTAGGCTTTGATGCTTGATACCGGATCCCTTTGACACCTTGTGGCCATACAGGCTGTTGTGCTTCTTCTATGTGGGTTTGTTTCTTTGCTAGATGGCCACTTATTCACCTTTAAATCTTTAAAACCACACACACACATCTTTTGATAGTCAGGCATCATCAGCTTTCTTCGTCACTTTTGCTTATGCACATATTTGTCATCAGTGATCATATCAGGAGAGTGAGCATATAATGTTATGATTATTGATTCTTGAAACCTGATAATTGATCCCTTTGGTATCTTTTAGTCCCATAAGCTGGTGTGTTTCTTCCATGTGGGCTTTGTTGCTTCTGAGCTGGATGGATGCTTGTTTACTTTCAAGCCTTTAAGACCCCAGATGCTACATATTTTAATATCCAGGCACCATCAGCTCTCTTCGCCATGTTTGCTTATGCACACATTTGTTTTCTGTGATCATGTCAGGGAGCTGCACATCATGGAATACCATTTTAAGAGAACAAAATGTTCTTGCACTGAGGAAGTACCTAATGCAGGTCCAATGTCCATCTGTTGTTCTAATTCTAAGCCTATAAATATATGCATATTGATCTATTTCCTCTTCATCATATGACTATATGTGCCTATGGATATTTTTGAAGCAAAGACAAAGGAACAGTAGTTGAAAAATATGGCCTGGGTAATATAAGCGAAGTTGAAGAAAATATAATAGAATTTTGCAAGACCAACAACTTATTCATTACAGATACCTTTCTTTAACAACATAAATAGCAATAATATCTGTAGATTGATTCATATTAAATACAGAAATCAAATTGACAATATCTGTGGAAAGAAGGCATGAAGCAACTCAATATGAGCCCCCAATAAAATGATTAAAAACAAAAAAAATGTAAAAGAAGCAGAATTCAAGAAATCAACAGATACATGTGAGAGATACCATTGAATAAGGAATGCCATAAAAAAGCGGATACATTTGAATTGTCATGCTGCTGAAGCGTAGTGAAGAGTACCATGGACTGCTAGAAGGACAAACCATTTTGTATTGGTAGAAGACAGACCAGAGTCCTCTTTTCATGGAAAAAGAGGAAGGCCCAGAACAAGATGAACTGACACAAGGGCTGCCTCAATGGGCTCAGGCATAGAAACAGTTGTGAGATTCAGTGCTATGCACAGTTTCACTCTGTTGTGCATAGGGCTGTGATGAATAGAAGCTGAATTTATGGTACCTAACAACACTACCTTCAACTTGGTTATAAGAATAAATGTACATAAGCATATGGGTTCAAATTAATTTATCATATGTATGACACCTGTTAGCATACAAAATGGTCAAAATCAATGTAAGAGGCAAATTTTGGAGAATTATTTGGCTTATGAGTTATTTCTATCTAGTTCCCTCGTCTATGTGTGAGAAAGACAGTGCTGGAACCAATTACATATATGCTTCCTTTCAGCATACATAAATGTTTTTTAATCTAAGCCTTTTCCCCAAATGGTTTAATTAGCACATAATTTATATAACACATAATTCAATAGTCGATCACTCAGTTGTATAAAGGAAAATTGTACAATCACCCCTATATCAATTTTAGAGCATTCTCTCCCCCCATGGTTAAATCAAATTTAAGATGGGATTTGCCATCACAATCCATTTGAGTACTTCCTTCATGTGACCGTTAAGGCTTATTGTGCCAATAAACACACGTGGGATGAAATTAAGAACAGAGAAATAGCTGGCATTTCTTGTTCTCTGGTTTCTTGCTCTCCGATGGTTGGATCAGTTGAGGTTGCCTTAGCTCCTTCTCTGCCTCAGCTGGCAAGACTCACTTCTTGCAAGACATCCCTGTGGAGAAGCCACCTGGACCTCCTTTGATGCAGCCCTGGGTGCTGGAGAAGCTGTGTGGAAATCCCTCCCAGTGCTGAGATGTTTAAACACTCACTTATTCAACTTTCCTCTTGCAGTTGATGTCATTGTGTGTGCTTTGTGAGTTTGAGAAGGACTTTGTACATCAATGTTGGACATAAGGACTAATGTCAGGCTTATGGGCTTAGACTGGATTGGGTTGGGATGCTTAATTTTAAATTACCCTTTATATAAAACCTCTCATAAACTGAGTGTTTATGAATTTTGTTTCTCTAATCTACCCACACTAACTCACTTCATTAAAATCCCTTTCTCCTCTATGTCTTTCACACCCCTCCCCTCCATTCCTTTTATCCTCTTGTATCAGTTATAATCGTTGTGCATCTCCTCCTCCTGTGCTTCCCCACTGAAAGATCCACAAGAAAACAGTGTTAACCAAAAGTGTGCTAAGGTTGTAAGGCTAAAATCAAAAATAATATGCAGACAAAAATACAACTAATGCGTAAGAAGTAAAAGACCCCTTGTAACTTTCAACAAGAGAGGGAAGAAATTTCTCTGGTGGGACCAGTTAAAGATACTTGAATGAAGAACAAATTAAGGTCATGTCTATAGAGGCGTAAACTGGCCAACTATCGGATTCAATCCAGCATAAGATTACACTGGTCTCTGTCTGATAGGCTGTTGGAGACTTGCCTGTGGCTAGAACAGCTCTGTCAGTGGCTCTGACTAGATACTCTCCAGATGGGTTTTGGGATCCCACCAGCCTCCATAGTCCTCCACTTATTGGGTATTCATAATTTTTGCTCTGATGTTTTTCTTTTCACTGTATTTGTAACTTGTTGTCATCTTTGCCTCACGGAAGCTGGTGTGATTCTCCTGTGGACTTGGTTGACTCCTCACTTAGATGACTGCTTGATTGAATACAAGCCTTTAAGACCTCAGACACTATTCCAACTGATAGCCAGGCACCATCGGCTTTCTTCCCCATACGTTGCTGTGGTGCTCTTATCTTCAGTCATCATTCCATGAAGATGAGTATCTAGAAGGATCATTGATTGTTTTTAAGTTGGAAATTACTTGGATTTAGTATAAGCCCCAAATCCATTCCTGAAGCTATTCCCTTATTTGTTTGTTTGTCTGTTTGAATATGGTGTAACTTAGAAGCCAACACATAGGTATGTGTCATATCACTCCATAGTTCAACCAAATCAAATATAATTTTCTAATTTCTTACATATCCTTCATGTTTTCCAAAACTTACTTTTTCCTGGACTTCTTGACATCATATTCCTCTTGTCTCCCCCCCACCTCCCTCCACCTTGCCCCCAAACCCTTGTCATATATGTCTTTCACTGTAGGCTAAAGATCCATGGATTTCATTTAATAACAACAACAAAAAAGAAGACGAAACAAAAAAAAATACAGATTTCAGAGAATGAACCCCAAATGCAACGCACCTCTGAAATACACCCCACCATAAATGAACATAAGTGGAATATAAGGAACTTTCTGTCAAATGATTGCAGAGATAACATGTATCTTAATATGGCATACAGGGTGTGGCAGTCATGAGCTTATGTTTATTTTATAATTGAAATGTAAGGGTGGACTCTGGCCTGTTAAGCTGGAGATAGCCATTGAGTAGATGATGCGGCCTCTGTGTGGGCATAGCTTTCACCTGAGACTGCTGGGAAATCTTGTGGTATTTCCCTTGTGAAGATGAGAAGCTATCTTCCCCAGTTGTGGTGAGTTAGTTTCAGAGACGATTAATCACGGACAAGACAAGCTGGCAGCGTTTGAGAAGCTGGAGGAGCCAGCAGAGAGACCACACAGCTTTCCCCTGATGGAACCAGACTTCTAAAGCTGGGGCGGCCGGATGGAGACCTCTGCCAATGATGAGTTGCTTCTGCTGTTGAGTCCTGGAGGTGAGGTGCCCTGCCAGCACCGGGATTCTGCACCCACTGACCTGTGACTTCGTGAGTTGGAAGAAGACTTTACAGACTGATTTCGGGCATATGGGTTAATGCCGGGCTTATGACTTTGAACTGGGCTGGGCTGGGATGCTTTCTCCATGTCCCATTCCTTTTGTATATAAACCTTTTCCTTATACCTATAAGCGTGTCTCTGAAATTTTGTTCCTCTAGTCTACCCGGACTAACAGGCAGGGTCTTGATGTACTAATATCCTTTTGTTAGACAACCAACAATACACTGTTCTTGATAGAGCAGGTTGCAAGTGTGTTTAGATTAGAGTCCAGTTCACCCAGGGGAGTTCCCATATGGGGTCTCAACAATGCAGTCTCTGGCACATGAGATGCACCACAAAGATCCAAGATTCAGTGTCCCAGGATTCTGCAGCACCCGGCATGGGTTCTCTGGATACCCTAGAAGTCCTAGGTCAATTCAACCCTCCTGAAGTATGCCACTAAGGATTCCCCAAAACTAATGATCCCAAGGGCATTCTCATTCTCCTTCCCCCCACATGGATGTCATCCCTCCTACCCACCCCAACATACATGAACCAGTGTTCCCCCAAACCTAACCTTTTCCCTCTCCCCTCTCTTGTACTTCCCCTCCCATGAGTAATCCTCATCCCTTTGATCCACATGGCTACCACTCACCTCAGGTCCACATGGGCGACCGCTCAACAGAGATCATGTCTCCCACCCCTCCCCAGACCTTTGATCCTAATTATTGTGAGATGCCTCTGACCAAGTGACTTAAACTATGCTTACCTAGAGCTGCTGATGTGTGATTCATTGCCACCGACCCAGTTCTTTATCAGGCTGGCTGCTCTCTGTGCCAGAAGAGTGAATAGAATAGCTTGCAAGCTTGAGTTTTCTGGGCAGCTTGTTCCTACTGCAGTGGAGTCAGACAGTATCTGTCCTTTTGTGCCTGACTAACTCCACTCAGTATTATGTCTTCCAGATCCCTCTAGGAGTTGAGGTGTTTCATGGTTTCATCACTATTTTACAGGGATGCATAGTATTCCACTGTGGGCTATTGATGGGATCTAGGCCATTTCCACTCTCTTGCTTTTGTGAACTATGCTGCGATGAAATGGGAGGCAAAGTCTGCATGTGATCAGTTTCTTATTTCTTTGGGGTATATGACCAGTAACGGTATTGTTGGATCACATGGTTGTTCAATTTTGATCTGATTTAGGTATTGCAATTACCACCTTTCAGACTACCGGTACTTATTACAAGTCAATTAGCAGTGGATATGAGTTCCTACATCACCACACCTCTCCAACATTTGTTGCTCTCATATTTTTGTTCTCTTTGTAAACGGGGCTACTGTAACAGACATTTGATGGGATCCCATTATTGTTTTGATTTGTATTTTTCAGATGGTTAATAAACTGGTACATGTGTTTATTAGCCATTTGAATGTCATTTTTTGTGAATTGTCTATTCAAGTCATTTGCCCACGTTCTCAGAGGATTATTAGCCCTGTAAGTTTGTAAAATTCTGTAGATCTTTGTAATTAGTCCTTTGTCCATTATGTTATCACTACATATCGTTTCTCAATCTGTGGGCTCGCTTTTTACTCTTTAATTAAGTCTTGTGATGTACATAGCTGTTCTATTGGGTAGTAGGTCCTATTCATCTATTTTATCTTCTGTCGAGTGTATTTTGTTTACTAATTCTGCTAGCCCATGTGTTCCCTGCATATGAGAAATATATATCTGCCTTAAAGTATAACAAGGAATAACAATGTTTATCTATTTCCAAAATTAGTAATTTTTTAAAATTGTGTTCTCTTTAGTTAAACATGTATCTAGCAGGGGGACACTGGGCTTCAACTCAACTATTTCCTCAGTCAAAGAACATTTGGTTCTAATAATCTGGTATTCTGTGATGTTCATCATCCTGTCACGATTACTGAAGACAAAGTGGGTGCAAAAACAAATGTGGTGAAGAAAGCTGATGATGCCTGGATATCAAAATATACAAAGTATGAGGTATTAAAGGCATGAAGATAAACAAGTGGTCATCTAGCTGAGTAATAACAGAGTCCACATGGAAGAAGCACACCAGCCTGTGTGATCATGAAGTGTCAATGGGATCAGGTATCAGGCATCAAAGATCCAAAACAAAATCATATCCATGTGGATGGAGTGAAGTTCCAAAAGCTCATCTGTAGAAAATTGGACATGCCCTTACAGAAGGGTCACATGAAAGAGATGAGGTATTCAGGGCACCTTATAGCAACTTTCCTCTAGGTCTTTAATGCTTCCTCCACCTCACCCCCACCCCCACTATCATGACCTCAATTCTACTGTATAAATCTGACTAGACCAGCCATTTACACTGCTACAGCTATGAGCCCACAATGCAGGGAATCCAAGACAGATAAACTCCTCAGACCCAATAATGAGAATAGAGACACCAGGAGGGGAAGGGGAAGATGGGGGGAATCAATTATAAGGATGACATATTATCCCCCTCAGGTGGATGACCAATGGAAAAGTGGGTGAAGGGAGACAGCAGAAAATGTAAGATATGAAAATAATAATATATAATTTATGAAGTGTTCATGAGGAAGGGTGGGTGAGGGAGGGAGGAAAAGTGAGGAGCTAAGTGGGCTCATGTAGAAAGAAAACACTTTGAGAATTATGATGGTAAAATTTGTACAAATGTGCTTGACACAGAGGATGTATGTATGGACTATGATAAGAACTATAAGAGACCCCAATAAAAGTATTTTATATAAATAAATAAATGGAAAAATATGAAAAACGCTTTGTCCAAAAACTTGGAAGTTAAATTAATAGCATTCAACTATGCAGTCTATTTCTCGTTATACTCTTTTGCTAGCCAAGTTAACTCCTGAATTATAGAATCAGAGAAATATCTCTGTATGTATTGTTAATGTCTTAGAAGATTTATTAAGTTCAATAATTCACTTAGACTAATTATTGAGCCAAATCATAGAATTGCCTCACCAGTTAATTTCCATTCTCTATTTGAAAATTCCAAGGAGCCTTGGTGTCACAGTGATTAAATTCTGGTTTGCATGAAGAAGCCCCTATGGTACCTGACTCTATGGACGCGCCTGAGATCTGCTCCTATGAAGATTATAACCCCCCAAAGCATGCCACTCACCCCCTGCCATCAAGTGAATTCTGACTCATGTCCATGCCATGAGGCAGAGGAGTACTCCATGTTGGGATTCTGGTACAATAAATCTTTACAAGAACAGAAAACGCCAGCATTCTCTACTGGAGGAAGTGGTAGATTCAAAACTGCTGACCTTGAAGTTAGTAGCCCAGCACATAAACCAATACACCAAAATGACTCCTTTTAGAGAACTATTAAGAAAACCAGATAGAGCAGCTTTGCTTGGTGAAATGGGTCTTGTGAGCTGGACTGTCTACAGTAGCATCCAATTTCCAGTCCCCATCAAAATACAGTGTCTTTAGTTCTTCAATCTCTGATTAGTGTCAATAGACATTTTCATATGTTATTTTAATTCCTAGGGAGAATTATAGAAATATACCTGCTATTGATATCTCAATTGTATTTTAGAATACTAGGAATATCAGTGCTGCAAAAAACAAGATTACCAGATTCCCCCCCAAAATTATTGACATTTCTAATATGTCATATATGTGCCTGAAATATTCCTAACTCTGAATAAAGTTGTGTGTGTGCCAACTTGGTCTTCAACATTTGTACTTCTGATATTTTAATAATTACCTTCTTCTTATAACATTCAATCATATCACTTATTGCATGAGAAATAGTTAACTTCAAAGGAATGGTATGTTTATAGAAAAAAAATTATAATATTTGTAATTTATATATAATATATATATTAAACATATATAATTTAGGACCTTTCTTGAAGTGCATTGATTTCTGTGAGAGCAAAATATCTATATGCCTACAAGAAAGACAAGTTAAATACAACTATTGTCCAAATCTATATCCCCCAAATTGAAGTCACTAGTGAATAAATTACTCTTCCAACATCTTAAGGTTGATATTGATCAAACTTGCAATCTTAGTGATAATTCCTGGTGATTGAGATGAAAAATTTGGAAACAAAGATAAAATATTAACTGAAAAATGTTCTTGGTGAAAGAAATGAAGTTGGAGATTGCATGGTAGAATCTTTTAAGACCAATGACTTGTTCATTACAAATACTACTTTTCTACAGCACAAATGGTAATTGTGTATGTGGCTTTTACCTGAAGAAATTCATAGGATCAAATCAATTACATTTCTGTAAAGAGAAAAAGTCCTATATCAACTGCTAAATCTAGCCAGTATCCTATTGCAGAACAGACAATAAATTGTTCATACACATTTTTAACTTGAAGATGATGAAGTTGAAGCCAGACCACAAGTCCCAAAATACATTCATGACTACTTTGCCCAATCTGAATTTAAAGACCATTTTAATAACAGATTTGATACATCGAAGTCCACATGAGTTGCTGGAAGACATCAAGAATATGATACATGAAGAAAGGAAAACATCATTAGAAAGAAAGAAATGACAAAAGAAGATGTCAGAGGAACTCTAAGATTTACTTTTGAGTGTAGTGAGTAGAAGAAATTATAAAGGAAAAATGCAGATAACGGATTTGATAAATGTTATCTCAAAAAGATAGAGTATTATAATGAAATGTGCAAAGACCTGGAATTAGAAAGTCAAAAAGAAAAAATACTTCAGCATTCCTCAAGCTGAAAGAACTGAAGAAAGCAATGCAAGTCTCTCTCTAGTTGCAGTATTGACAGAACCTAGTCTCTATACCTAAGGAAATTGGTTGATTTCAGCCATTCCAAAAAGTAGCATATGTAAAATAAATGATATTCAATCAAGAATACCAAGCAACATTAAAGACATTGGTGAAAAACTAGACTTCAGGAATTCAGGGAACATCAAGTGAAATATGTTAGCATATCTCACTAGAAGCACTCATTCATCTATGCCAAGAAATCTTGAGACTGCTACCTGGCCAATGGACTGAAAGAGACCTATATTTTGCCTCATTCCCAATAAAATGACCTAACAATTGAAAATTGTTGAATGATATCACTGATATTACAGATAACAAAAGTTTTAAGACTTTTTTTAAAGTTTTAAAAAATTCAAAATAGTTGCAATAGTACAATGACATGGGGCAAGCTGAATTCAGAAGAAATCTTGACATGAGGAATACCATTGGATATGAAAATGTACCAGTCATTTATTGCCTATGCAAAGACATTTGACTGAGTGTATCTTAAGGAGAAACCATAAACCATGTTGCAAAGACTAGGAATTTCAGAAAATTTAATTATGTCCCAGTACAGCCTATATAGAGATCAAGAAGCCAATCATTCACACAAACATGAGGGTATTGCATGGTTGAGAATTATGAAAAGTGTGTGTCAGGATTGTATCATTTTACACTTGGTCAACATGTAGTCAGAACAGATAATTTGAGAAGTTGGACTGTATCAGGAAGAATTTGTCATTAAGTTTGGAGGAAAACTCATTAGCAACCTGAGAGATACAGATTATTCCCAAAACAAGGAAGACTTGTAGCACTTGATGCAGATAAAATATTAGTTTCTAGTATGGATTTCAACTTAATATAAAGAAAATAAAAATCTTCATAACTGGATGAATAGACAGCATAATGACAATAGAAAACATAGAAGTTGTTGAGGGTTTCAGTTAACTTTAATCTATAATAAAGGTTCATAGAGACAGCTGCCAAGAAATGAAACAACATATTGCATTGAGAATTTCTTCTGCGAAAGACTTCTGGTGGTGAACAACAATGATAGTATAGAGGTTCTCAAGTTGGGAACAACTTGACAGCAGCTGCAGAAACCCACAGTGACAGTTCTGCTCTGTTCTGTAGGGTCCCAAGAAATCAGAATCGGCTCAACATCCATGGGAAGCCAGTTCGCAAGCTGAACCAATTGAAAAAAAACATTTCGAACCTCAAATTGAAACATTGAAGGATTCTATGAGCAAAATATTTAATGATGTAAAAAGCATAATGGTACAATTGAAGGAGTAATAGTCACTTTCCCTAAAATAACTGGTTGGTATTTAACCATTTCAAGTGGTAGCAAGTGATAATGAACTGATGAAGAGTCAAAGCTAAACCTAATGCCTTGGTGAAAAGCAAGGATTTCCAAAATGATGTCATACCAATGTAGATAGGTTGGTCAAGGTGTGCAAGGCTGGATGCACTTACTCATCTGAACCAAAGAGTTTGGAAGGTAGTTACCTGACCAGTATACTGCACGGAACCTATTATTTGTGGCCATTATCAAGGAAGTAGCATTAATATCTCACAAGAGCAAAAAGTTACTGAAGTCAATTAAAAAAAGTTTTAGCAGTGCATTGACAAGAAACTTCCAGAAATCCAACATGAATTCAGGAGATAGAATGAAGGATGCCTGTCATTGTTGACATCAGATGAATATTGGTTTCCTGATTATGCAAAACCTGTGTTTCCCTGATTAAGCAAGAACATCTTACTATATTGGCTTACAAATGATGGATAAGATTGTGAAGAATAAGCTTCAAGAACATTGAATTGTTGTCTTGCAAAGGTCTTATATAAATGAAGAGGTGATCTTCCTAACAGATGATATGTGGTTCAAAATCAGGAAAGGGGTGTATCAGCCTCATAGTCAGTTGCAGTAGTTATTTATTTGATATGCTGAACAAAAACATTGAAGATGATAGATTATATGAAGTAAAATGAAGCATCAGAATTGAAAGGCAAGTAGCAATCTGTGATATTCAGATAACATAACATTACCTGGAGAAAGTGAAGAGTACTAGAAACCCTTATTGCTCATCATTGACTACAAGGGCATGGATTATGCTTCAATGTAAGGTAAACAAAAATCTTCACAATAGGACAAATTAGCAACATTATAATAAAGAGAGAGAAATTTGAAATTGTCAAGGATTTCTGTTGACTTGCACTCATAATTAATGCCAGTGGTAGCTGCGGCAATGAAATCAAATGACATATTGTGCTTGACAGATCTGCTTCGAATGATCCCTTAAAGTATTACAAAACAAATAATTCATCTTGATGACTAAAATGCCCCTGACTCAAGTGCTTGTCTCATTTGCATGTGCAAAGTGAGTAGTGGATATGGAAAATCTAAGAAAAACTAGTGCCTTTGAACAATGGTGTTATCGGAGAGTACTGACTATACCAAGGATTTCCAGGAGAATGAACAGATATTTCTTGAACAAAGTACCTCCAGTCTACTCCATAGAGGGCAAGAGAGTGACTTTGTTTTACATAATTTGTATATGATTCCAGGAGGGTACAATCTCAGGATGACAAAATAGTGCTTGGAAGAGTAGAGACCCAAGGAAAACAAAGAAGTCTCAAGGATATGGATTGGCACTGTGGTCTTAACAAATATGGCAATAGTTAAGAAGATGGTATAGAATTGGTCCTCACTTGTTCTGATGTACAGGAAGTTGCCAGGGATCAGAAATGACACAAAAAAACCTCACTGCAAGAATGTTTATTCCAGTACAACTAAATGCATTTTAAAACCATGAGCAAATAGTTATATCAAGTGACTCCACTGGTATCTATTATTTTTGCTATTGTCCTCTTTAATTTTACTCCATGCCTTATTTTTTATAGTAAAACTAAGGGTAAATGTCATAAACAAATAATGGCAGATTACAATTGTATACAATAAATGCAATATGCCTGCAATTATATGCAACTTTTAAGTTTATATCTTATCTTACAATATTTTTATATTGCAATGTAAAATTGCAATTTTTCAACTGAAGTTTGTAAGACATAGATAGGTTCTTCAAAATCACCACTTCCTTGCTGTGTCTAAACAAAGATGTATTCTTCTATCAGAGACTAGGACCTGGAAGCCCTCTCAGAATTAATATTCTTCGCTTCTTAGCACCATAATCTAAAAATGAAATTTGAGTGTCACATGCTGATGAAGAAAGTAATGAAAGCAACTGAATCACTTTGATGGTCTGTGAGCAGAGAGGAATAATTATTTCTTCTTATAACTTTAAACTCTCTCCTCAAGGTGTATTTTCTATTATTAGCAATTAAATAGACATTAGAATGTCACTTGAATTCTCCATGTAAGCCCTGTACTTGGATGATTAAGCAACCACAAGGGTTAGTAATAATCTGAAGTTGCTTTTAATAACAACTGTGTTAAAGTTAAATCAGGGTGACGTGGGTGTTTATGAAGGTGGCAGTTACTATAACCTGAAGATAAAACAGGTGGCAAACCATGGTGTCTTATGCAAGGTGCAGGGCACCACTGCACATTTTGGTAATTTTCCAAGTCCAGTCTGATTCATAACAGTTCCCATGGCAAGTGAACATCTTGCATATGCTCTAAAAGTCCAGCTGACAAAATCACCTGCTGTTTGTAATATGGTAAAAGTCATATATTTAATAGTGACTTTATCGAGTAGATAGCTATTACTGAGTTTTTTAATCACAGCCTCACCTATGAATTGTTTCATATATTTAATTTGAATATACCTATTAAAATCAGCAACATCAAAAACCAGAGAAAAGCAAATTTTTCTTAACCAGCTTGAGTAACAATTTTATTCTCATGGACTGAAAAAACCAAACTATAAAATGTGCTTTCTATCAATTAATATGATTGCTCACTTTTGGTGATCCTTAGTAAATAACTGGACCACCAGCAAGTCTTTCTCATGTTGTTAAATTAGAAACACAGGGAGAACCTGCTATAAGCTTGAATATTTGGAACAAAATGTAGAACATTATCATGGGGTGCAAGACACAGCAGTGTAGTTACCTGGTTACACAGCAGCTTAAATACCTGGCCACGGTCTAAAAGCTCAGTAGCTCAAAGCCACCCAACTGTTTCTTGGCAGAAAGAGCTAGAGAATCCTGTATAATAGTTATATTCTCTCTGAGAAGCACTATATGTCAAAATCAACTGGACAGCCCCTAAGAGTAATGCTTGAAAGGTACAGCTAAAATTGACATTAAGAGGAATCTGTGCTTTAAATATAGACATAGCATTGTAGAGCACCATTCAAGAAATCAAAAGACTAATTTCACTGGGTACATCTTTGCACAAGAAATCTTCAAGCTGTTGAGAAGCAAAGATGCTACTTTAAGGACTAAGGTAGGCTTCATCTCAGCCACGGTACTTTCTATTGCCCTCTATGAAAATGAACATTGAACATTGAATAAAAAAACCAATGCATTTGAATTATGGTGCTGATGAATAATATTTAAAAGTACCATGCAATGCCAAAACAGCGAATAAATCTGTCTTCAAAGATGCACAACTCAATGTTCCTTGAAAGTAAGGATGCACTTCATTTGGACATTTTATCAGAAATGACCAGTTTCTGGAAAAGGTTATCATGCTTGGTAAAGGATATCATGCCAGAGGAGCAGAAAACATGGAAAAGAGTGTGAGAGGGTAGATGAGTACAGTGGCTGCTACAACAGTGGATTCAAAGATGTGAATATTGTGAGGATGGTGCAGTCTGAGGAGTGTCTTATTCTGTTTTACAGAGTCATGATGAGGAACAAGTGTCATTGAAATGAACAATCTGATAGTCTAATAGAACAATCTTTTGGTATTACATCTTAATTTTGATTACTTCCAATTTTCTAGACAAATGGTAAACTTTATTTGGTACCATGCACTTTCTGATGATTAATCATTGATTACAGCTGTGTCTTCTAATTTTGAGTTATTCCCTTTTGGGAAATGACATTTCCAAAGCATTACTCCATTCTCATGACTTATGTTGACTTTATTTTGAAGCGGCAGCTCTTCTTCAATCATATTTTAAGGGTGGTCTAACCTGAGAGATTTATTCCAGCACTTAATAAGACAATGATCTGCTGCTATTCATAAGACGATCAGTGTCAATTTCTTAAGCTGTGGATAGCCTATTACTAAATTTATCTCTAATCTGAAAGCTCTACTGAAACCTATTCACATCAATGACCTTACTTGGATGTAAAATACTGGTATGACTTCTAAAATGACAGAAAAACTCAAGCCAAAACAGAACACCAAACTGACAGACAAGTAGAAAACTTAACTAGCGGAAAATTAATCTGAAATCCCGCTGAGTTAGTTTATACCCCTTTCTCTAAATATATCTCTCTCTAGAACCTGAATAAGCCATTGGCCTAATAGATTGAAAGAAGTTGTTTTGACATTAAGCTATTAAATGTTTGTCTCTTCACCATGGAATTATACCTCTAATCTCAGAAGTATAAGGATTTTATAATTTGGTTAGAATTCATAAAAGATATAGTAGCTTTCTTTCTGAATGTAAACTCTCTTCTGGGTAGAGAGGACAATTACAAAAGGCAAAAAAGAATAGATAGAATCCCCTCTCTTATGAGTTGTAGGAAAATGGAAGGCATAAAAATAATCAAATTAAATCAATGCTAATTGAAATACAAATGAAAACTTTTTCTACAAGTTGTATGAATATACTTGGCAATGTTGGACATAGTCGAGGCAAATTTGTCTGAATAAGGTCATTACATGCAGGGAACACTTTTCTGAGTGCTGAATAATTAGTTTGCAATCCACATAAAGGAAAAAAAATAATGAGGCAAAGAGAAGGAAAATCCTTTCAGGTGAAGGGACTGTACATGTCCATTTTATTTTATTACTTGGAGATATATTTGCTTCACCTGGAAAAAAAACAAAGAGCAGCATTCCTATGACTCATTTTATAAGGTTTTGGTAAATCTAAATAAGAAAAACAGAATAAAAAACTATGCAATATTATTCAAAAGCTATATTTTAAATATTTCAGAACAATTTGGGCATTATTGTTTTCAATATATCTTAGTTTGCTTGTTTTAAAATATGGTTGATTTCAATTTCTCCTGTTGATGACAGCAAAATTTCCAAAACCGTAGTTCACAAAAGTAGTTTTTAAAAAATTTACATTGAGTGACATTGCTCTTGCATCAATCATTATCAGAATTCTGAAGACTCACTGAAGAAATTTCACATAAAGCATTCCCTTTTGACAAACATTTTTTGGCAGCTTTCTGATAAGTGATTAACTGTCAAAAAGAAAAGAACCCCATACTCACATTTTAGCTTTAAAACCATTTAAAAAGAGTTTTTCAATACTCCTGCATGCTAACTTTGTTTTCACATGCAGAATAGTCTACAGGATTCACCTTTAAGAAACTATTTCTCTGGGAACAGGAAAGTACAATTTTCCACCACTATTACATTGTGTAAAAGTAGTGGATGAATTAAATCAGCATTTGAGATGGTTGATTAATTAATATTGAAGGTAACTTGATCTTATCTATATGTCTCAAATTATTTGCCAAATAATACAAGTGATGAATAAACTTCTTATTGTCACACTAGTTTGCAAACGCAATAGTTTGTGCTTTGTTTTGTTTCAAAAGAAAGACTATTAACTGATCCCTGGTGGGAACAGTGGTTGTGTGGGGGACTGCGCCCACGGGGTTGACAGTTCAAATCGAGCAGCAGCTCTCCAGGAGCAAGGCTAGGCTTCCTACTCCCACCAGGGCAGTGACCCAAAGAGAAAAAAAAGAGTGACAACTAAAACCTGAGAATCATTTAAATATTTCTAAGAGGCAGATGTGTGCTTTTCAGTCAGACATCTTTTGTATATTAGAATACATAGTGGTAGTTACATAATCTTGTGCCAATTTGACATTTGAGAGGATTAAGAGTGAAGGGGTAGACGCTAATCTGCCAAAGAGGTTATAGCTATGAGACTCTTTATGGGCATGTCCCTCCCCTAACGATTCTGGGAATTCTGTATTTCCTCTTAGAGGTGGGAAACACATTCTCTCTTCTCTCTCTCTCTCTCATCTCTATCTCTATCATCTCTCTCCTCACTCTCTAAGAGACATGCAACTGAGAAGATACATGGCATTATGCTGACAGAGTCCATCCTCTGGGAACCAGAGGAACCATGTGGGACATCTCGCCCCCCCCCCCACCAACCCACCACCTCTGCAAGCACTGAGATGCTTCTATTCCCAATGGATCAACAAAACTTTGCAAAAACTGGCCTGTGATCTTTCTGAATGCAATGTCATTGAATGTGTTTTGAGAGACTAAAGAGGAATTTATAGATTATTGGACATATGGACTTTTATGTCCATATGTCCAGATTTGGGGACCTGATGTGTTCTGAGCTGGGATATTTATTGATATTCAATTGCTCTTGTATATAAATCTCTTTCTGAGAACCTGGCCCCAATCCCAACCATGGGGACAGTTGGCCCTTCCCCCCTGAAGAATTTACTTTAGAGGACAGCACTGAAGCTCAGAGGAGAGGGACATGTCTAACCATAGCACCAGGAGCAAATGAAGGGGGATGAGGAGCAAGTAGAGTGCATCCTGGCCCAGGAACCCTTGAGGATGATATCCCCACTCATAACAGTCAACGAACAGAGAGGACTAGATGACCAGTTCCACTATGAGACATGAGTTCCCTTACTGACCCATGGCCTTATGGGGGACAACATTGGAGACACAGTGTCGGGATTGTGCGCAGTCTGACCCTACCACACAGAGAAAAACACCAAGGGCATGCAGCAGAGCAGAGGGGGGAGCAGAGCATGGAGGTCTTGAGGGAATGCCAAGGATAAACTTTGGGGCCAGGGTGTGGAACCCCATCACATGCAACTGGGGGTCACTCCTAGAAGTCAACAAACAGACCTTGAACTATTTACAGCTTTTGCTTCTTATTATTTTTCAAAATTATTTATATATTTTCTGGACATTGTTTTTTTTTTTCTGCTGTAATCATCATTTTTTTTGTTGCTTTGTCTTGCCATGTCTTGTTTCTTTGTGCATCTTATTATCTCTGCACGTCTATCTAGATAAGATAGAATGGATAGGCTAGTTGGAATTGAGGACGGTTTCTCAGACCCCTCCACTGGCTCTCTGCTGCATGCCGCCATGCTGCATTCACATCCTGGAACACTGGGTTTAAGTCTGCTCCCTCTTTCACTCACTTTTTCCTATCTAGAGGCAGAAGCTCCGGGCAAATGAGTCCTAACTAGGCTCCGTTTTCTAACTCCTGGCTACTTTGTTATTGTTGTTCCTGGTCTTAACTACTATAAAATTTTTGTCACCAATCCTCAAATAAATTATATCCACTGATGTAAAGTCACCAACTAAATTTCTGCCAATAATGCTAGTGATCGTCTGGGTTGACTAGAGAAACAAATTCATAGACACCCATATGTGTATGAGAAAGAGATTTATAAACAAGAGCAATTGAATATTGATAAAGCATCCCAGCTTAGACCACATCAAGCCCCCAAATCTTATAATCAATCTGGAGGAGAAAACCAAGAATACTGAAAATTCTGGGGAAATACAAGAGAGGGGGAGTTGGGGGAAGGGAGGTGGTGCTGACCAACTCAGGGACAAAGAAGCAAATAGTGACCAAAAATTAGTGTTAAGGAGGGTGTGTGAGACCTGGTAGGGATTCATCAAGGGTAGAATAACAGAGAGATTACTGAAACCCGAATGAAGGCTTAGCATAATAGTGGGACGAGAGGGAAGTAAATGGAAATAGCGGAAAGAAATAGGAGGCAAAGGGCATTTATAGAGGTCTAAATACAGGCATGTACATAGATAAATATATTTATATGTGGTGATGTGGAAATGGATCTACATGCATATATTGATAGGTTCAGACTTAAGGCACTAGGTGGACATTGGACCGCCACTCAAGCACTTCCTCAATACGAGAACATTTTGCTCTATTAAATTGGCATTCCATGATGCTGACCTTCTTGACATGATCACTGAAGACAATGGGTGCATAAGCAAATGTGATGAAAATAGCTGATGATGCACAGCTATCAAAAGATGGAGCATCTGGAATCGTCAAGGTTTAAAGGCAAACAAGTAGCTATCTCGCTCAGGAGCAACAAATCCCACATGTAAGAAGCACACTAGCCAGTATGACCATGAGATGTGAAAGCGATCAGGTATCAGACATCACAAAACTAAAAGTAATATTATTGTAAATGAGGAGGAGCACAGGTTGGGGACCCAAAGCCCAAAGTCTGTAAGTAATGGGCTTACTCTTACACAGGGCTTGCAGGTGGAGAAGAATCATTTAGGGTGCAGTGTAGCAATGATGAAGCATACAACTTAACTCTAGTTCTTCAATGTCTTCTCCTCCCCACTATCATGATCCCAATTCTACTTTGCAAACCCAGCTAGACCAGGGGATGTACACTGGTACAGATAGGAGACTGAGCATATCCAGGACAGATGACACCTTCAGGACAAGTGGTGAGAGTGGTGATACCAGGAGTGTGGAGAAACAAAGTAGAAAGGGGGAACCAATTATAAGACTCTATGTATAAACTCTTCCCTGAGATATGGACCACAGGGAAGTCAGCGGAGAAAGACATTGGACAGTGTTAGATATGGCAAAGTAATAATAATCTATAAATTATCAAGGTTTCATTAGGGAAGGGGAGCAGGGAGGGAGGGGTAAAATGAGAAGCTGACGCCAAGGGCTTAAATAGAAAACAAATGTTTAGAGAATGATAAGGGCAATGGAGGTACAAATATGCTTGACACAGAATGGGTTCATCTATAGATTTTAATAAGAGTTGATGTGTCCTCAATAAAATTATTTAAAAGAATAACAGAACACTTATATGCTCAGTGGTTGCAAACAAGATTTGTTGCTAAGATCATAAATGGCCTATATTTCTCATAGTTGAAACTTTGATAAAAAAAACTTTTCAGCAATATAAAGTTCTTCATTGCAGTTTTAAAGAGTACACAGAACTGTTCTTGATGTTGTAAGAAGAATGCAATAAAGCAACAAATTTGGTTATACTGAAATAATTCTTCTTCATGAAATGAGAGGAAATGATGCCATTCTAGTTTTGCCACGTTCTGCATCAAGATATTCAAGAAGGTGTCAGCAGGCATGGAATGTATGCTATCATATAATGGAGGTATTTCTTCAATTTTCTTTCTGTCTTCTGGGCCACAAAGTAGATTAAACTGTACACCTGAGGCTATCAAAGTTTCATCTGTCAGAATTCCCACCTTGACAAATAAAACATTAAAGTCAAAGGTTTTCTGTTGAGGCAAATTCAGGGTTAAGTAATTTTTTAGTCAATGTAGATTGATATTTTATGTCTCAAAAAATGATCCACTACTATTTAATATATTTCTCAGGACATGCAAAGACAAAGAGCTCTTTCAACTTTACTGTCTCTAATTTATGGAACCTTATTGTCGAGATTAAAGTCCTTAGCCTACATGTTCCTTTACATTCTAGTAACATAAAACTGAAATGAATGCCATTTATCCTATTATGTTTTCTGTCAATGTATACCTCAATCAAGACTCAAAGAAAACAAATCATATGTAATAATGATAAAACATATTCTTTTAGTCTCTGTCAAAATGAAATTATTTGGGGGCTCATTGTTTGCAGATAATGGCAATTGCATATTTTGTGAGTGATATAAGTTGTAAGATGTAAGTTCACATAATTATTTTTTTCTTATGAAGAAACTTTTGAAAATAATTGAAAGTAAGGAAAACACTATGGAAGGTTTGTTCCTGCTTTAGAACTTCATAGAATCCTTTCAGACTGACACATCTAAGAGCTACTAAGATTGAACACACATCCTGAGATCTAGTAGATAGATGTTTTCTTTTATACAAAAATATATATCATTGATTTCGATTAAACCCCAATCCTGAAAATAAATTAATAAAATGAATAGCATTTCTTCAGTGGAAGAACAGTCTCCCAAAGGTATCTGTAATTGTGATTCTTCTAGACACTCAGTTTACATACACTATTTTAATTGCTTATGTATGTTTGTGAAGTGTAAAGATCTGTATTATCAAATTCATTATTTGTTGCCAACATTCCACCAAGCATTGGACTTTTTACTCTATTAATCTATATCTATATTTCTATTTTATGCATACATATATCTTCTTCAGTAAAGACACTCACAGATTGAGCCAGACAGAGAAAGATAAACTGAGAGGAAGAGGAAGCAATCATTGTTGTCTTCTGTGGTGGTCATGCACTTGATGCCAATTTCGTGATGGGGAGTCTGGGAGTGGAGTCTAACCTATCAATCTGGAGATAACCAATGAGACCTCTGTGTGGAAACAGTTTTCTACTGAGAATTCTGGGTAGTCTTGTGGTATTTCCCAATTGGAGGAGAGAGACTAGTCTCTGAGTCTCTAAGAGAACGAACTACTGAAAAGATGAGATGATAGCATGCTGATCAATCCTGATTCCTGGAGAATGGAGAAGCTGGAGGATAGGCCACATAGGCTTTCCCTGAGGGAGCCAAAACTGTGGGGCCAGAGAAGCCACGTAGAGACTCCTGCCAGCACCGAGACGCTTCTACCACTGCTAGATGCACAAAACTGCCCCCATTCGCCTCTGATTGTCCTGCTGTTATCACACGTGTTTCATGATTTGGAAGGAGACCATCGACTGGTATCGGACATCTGGGCTAATATCAGACTTATGGCTTTGGACTGCACTGGGTCGGGCTGCTTTCTCAATGTTCCGTTCCTCTTGTGTATAAACCTCTCCCTTATATTCATGTGCATGTTTATGAATTTGTTTCTCTAGTCTACCTGGACTAACATATCTTTGTTTAGAATTAAGGAAATGAGTAAATCAATAAGATCTTCACAAAATATATAACCTGTAATTACTTTCTGAAAAAAAAGTATAGGTTATTATTTAGAGATAATTTTCAATCATCTCATTGGTATCATAATTTCAGAAGTTACACATCTTTATTTTTAATAATTTTATTGGGGGCCATATCTTTATTTTAAATAATATTCCTTTTCTTACAACAGCTAGGATTTCAGATTCAGTATCTTTTGCAGCCTTTGAACATTTCATTTAAATTAATAAATGATCTACAATTTAATTAGAAAAATCTTTATCCCAGGAATCCAGAAAATTTTATTTGTCAGAAAGTAAACTCACATTAAAGAAAAAGTCCATTACTTAGGGTAAATACCATTTACCAGAACAGAAATACAACTTTAACTTTTAAAATTCCAGTTAACCTAAGTAAATGATCTATTAGCAAATTGAATTTTCTCATCATGCTAATAAAAGCTATGCCTAGAGAACTTTATGGGGTAGTTTTATGTGGTAGACTTATAAGTCAAAATTTACTCAACACATAATTACAGCAATTATGTTTTAGATATATTTACATGCTCTAATTTCTGTATTAATGGATAACACATATGTACATATACATATATAAATAGACATTATCTATGAATAAATTTTCATTACACTCTAAGGACTACTATAAAAGTCAGAGGAACTGATATCAGTGCCTTCTCACACAGCTCAAAAAAAAAAGAAGTCAGAGTAAATGATCCTTTCTTGGGAAGATAACTGAAGAAATCAAAGACTTCTTTCAGGAGTCTTCAAAAATTCATGGTAAAATACCATTATCTTTCAATTTCACTGTACCACAAATGTTTGAAGCCTCCTTGTACATGTTATAGTTAATTTAACATGTAACTAAAATTTATTCATTTTACCCTATAGAATTGACCAGCAAATGATCCTCTCTTAAAATTAATCTGGGTCACAGACATCTAATGTCACAGTCCATTAATAACAAACTTTGCTTCCAATGATACTTAAAAAGATAAAAATAATTTTAAGTCTGATTCTACTATTGAAAAATTGGGATCTATAGGGTTAGGAATAAATAAAAAATTAAAAAAAACATAATAAAAAAAGAAAAATTGAGATATAGAGGAGTAACAAAAAAATAAATCCTCAGAATATTGTACTATGCTTAAGACGCACTTCATTGTCTTCTTATGTCTCCTAAGAATAATTTTATGGTTCAGCCCACTGTATTATGGGGTGCTAGAACAAATTCAACACATTTGGTGAAAAAGATTGAAATATCTTTGGTATTGTTTGTTAGAGGAATGATAGATCTAAAACATCTTCCATGTTTCCTTCTTTGACCCTTATTAAAGGTCAACCTAAGGAAGTACTTATTTTTTTATTGTAAAATAAGAATTGTATATAAAAATGGAGTACACAAAATGGGCTGGGGTAGGGAGTACAGGAGAACATGCAGATGTGTCCTTGCAGAGTAGTATGGGATACCGAGCATCAGGGGGCATTGAAACAGATGGGACACAGAACCAGTGTCAGAGCTGGAATCCTCCAGGCCATGGGAAGGGGTGAGATGTGAGAATTCCTGTGAGCTCTGAGGCTTACCAAGAGTTCAGACAGGACATGGCTAGGCCAGCAGAAAAGGAACATGACAACTCTCCTTTCCTAACCTGGTACCCAACTGGTCTGTTAACCAGCAAGGATAGGGGTCCAGCACTCCTAAGGGAAAGACTCAGATGCCAGGTAACCATAACCAATGAGGGTTCGAATGCAAGACAGTTGGGGCCCTTCCAGTTATTTGTTCAGTCTTCTGTCTACCTGGAGCATCAGCAAGCCCAGGAGGTAGGGATTGGTGTGAGGTAGGGATCAGCATTCGTGGATGTTCAAGGGGAATTCCACCTGAGAAAGAGAGAGACAGAGACAGAGACAGAGAGATAGAGAAGAGACCCTTGTTAGTCTACTGACAATGTGGGTCTTCCGATGAAGATATCGCTGGTTAGAAAATCTAACGCTCACAGGCACAACCAGATTCTCTGCTAGCTAGAGTTCCTGATAAAAGCCGAACTCAGGAGTGTCCTAGCTGCCCTCACAACTCAAAATGCAAGCAAGCAAACAAGCCAGCAAACAAACAAACAAAAAGCCCCTACCCTGTAGTCCAGCTTCTTCAGTGGAGGAAACAGAAGAGTTCCTGGGTGTTTTGGAGGTACACCAGTACCAAGCAGGGCTCAAGCACCTCAGTTTCAAAAGGCAAGAAGAGGACAAGGGTGGGGGGTTGTTACTGTATATATGGTGAACCATAAGCAGAGGTGTCAGCCTGAATCAGGCCTCTCTCTCTTGTAAGTGGTCTTTCTGTGGCGGGAGGCAGACGGTCTCTTCTTAGCCTGCAGGAGGCTGTAGTGAGCCCGGCTTCCAGCCTGAGCATCTTTCAGCTCCAACGCCTCACTCAGCTCTCAGAACATCTTGAAGAGTCAAGGCCACTGATCTGATGGGTGAAGTATTCTTCATCCGGCGGCTTCTTTGGCTGGGTGGTGGAGCTGGTGCTGGTGGGCAGGGCTTGCTTCTTCGTGTTTCTATGTTCTTGTGGAGAGTGTCTTCTTCAGAGTGCCTGGCTGTCCCAGGACACACACAAACCGGTGTGTGGAAGCTGCCATGCCTCAGCAGGGTACCACTGAAGTCTTCGTTCAGGCCCCCCATGCAGGAACTGCTATTCATTACGCTGTAGTGGATGGTGGTACCGTCGGCGCCAACCTCAGGGGTGCTCACAGGACACCAACACACGATGTCAAAGGGTCACGTTGTCCTCCAGATACTCAGCCTACTGGTTTCCTTCCACATGGATGAGGTGCTGGGGAGGGGGCCACGGCATCCATGTGGTCAGAGCAGTGCTCATGGTGAGGAGAGCGCTTGACCACCTTGGCCATGTGCTCAGACTTCTTGTAGATGGCCATGGTACCCACACATGTCCTGGGCCAGGGAGGTGAGGTGACTCACAGCTGCTCCGGGCTGGTCTTTGCCAGCTGGCAAAACCATTTGTTCAGTTCGAGGGAGTAGTGCAAGTGACAGACTGGGCCCTGCGGGAATGCAGGAAGCCCAGTGTAAAGCTGTAGGTGCCTGGGTAGGTCTTCTGAGACGGCATGAAGGAGGATAGGGTCCAGGAGGTGGCTGGTGGGGCGGCGCTGAGGTCTCCTGGGTGCCACCCTGGCCTTGTAGTCAGTTTGGAGAGACGTCTGTCAGGGGCAGAATGTCCATCACCTCCCCTTCGGAAGATATCAAGGCAGACAGCACGGGTGCCCTGGGGAGGTGTTCCCACAGGTGTGAAAATGTCTCTTGACTCAGCAGGAGGTAAGTGGGGAGATCAGACTCGGACATCTTCATGGCTCCTCCCAGGAGAGAGCCTTGCCACTGAACCTCAGGGAAGAACGCTGCTGTCTTGGGGATCACTGACTCTAGGTATGCCCAGGACGGTGACTCTAATGATGCACTTTTTATGGGAACGACAGAGCTTATAGGAGTTTTGCATCTCTCAATTTTTCTCCATCAAAAATAAAGCCATAGAATCCTAGAGTTGGAAGTTTTAGATGTCTTCTCTTTTTTTCTTAATTGCTATGATATTCTTTCATAAAAGTAGGAGCTCTGCTGGTGTACTGATTATAAGGTGTGCTGCTAACCACAAAATTCGCAATTAGAAATCACTGGTGGCTCCATCGAAAAAGGTGAGCCTTTCTATGCTGGTCGAGAGTTAGTCTCAGAAAAGTACAGGGAGTTGCACCCTATCTTATGGGGTCAACTAGCAAATGACTCAATGGCAATTACTTTTTTTTTTAATAAAATGTAGTGGGCTACCCATTTCTACACAATAGACTGTTGTAGATAGAGATTTTTCTTTTCCTTTTCCTTTAACAATAATCTTTAAAAAATCATTTTATTGGGGGTTCATATAACTCAACACAATCCATACATCCATTCATTGTGTCAAACACATTTGCACATTTGTTGTCATCATCATTTTCAAAACATTATATTTCTACTTGAGATCTTGATATCAATTCTTCATTTTTCCACTCCCTTCCTTTTCCTTCCTCCTTCATGAACCCTTTATAATTTATAAATCATTATTATTTTTCCATGACTTGTACTGTCTGATGACTTCTTTTACCCTTTTATCTGTTTTCATACCCCTGGGAAGAGGGGTATAGGTAGGTCATTGTGATTGTTTCTCCCTTCATTTCTTTAAGACTATTGCACCAAGAGCTTGGATTTTCTTAGATCATATATTTATTCTACTGCTTCATTGTTTATTTGTATGTTTTGCATGCTTTAATCAAAACATATTAAAATTGTCACTCTGTTCAAGCATGATCCCAAATATTCACCATCCTCAAGAACTTGCTAGTAATTTCTCAATTATAATAAACAAATAAACATATTGTTTGATAAACCCTTTCTCTCAGAAAACTGTGCACTAAATTTATTTCTAATTGCTTTCCACCTCAATAAAAGTAAAATTTCTTGTTCTCCTTTTAATCACATATCTAAAATTATCGTCTGGTATTCATTCATCTACTATGCGTTTGTCTCTTCTTTCTTGCAGTTATGCACATTATTCATTTAACTCATATCACTCCTCAAATGAAATCCCCAAAAAGCATCTTTATCTATCTATCCTACAAGAAAATCTCTTTTTCTTGATCCATTTGGTTATCTCTCACACATGTTCCCCTCCCTTTCTGTCTGCAACCAACTTGACTGCACTTTTTAGTAGAAATTGTAAAAGCCATTATTATCTTGATATCCACAGTAGTGGATAATCCAAATAAAGACAGGAATATAGAACAAGTTACTTAAAACTCATTCCAGAAAATATAGAATAATGGCTCACAAAAGTAACTGTGAAGGTTCCTAAAAGCATTTTTTAATGACTAGATGAATGGATGTTTAAATATTCAGAATGTCCTATAATGTAATTCATATGGTAAGATATGTAGATAGCAGTTTTAAGCAGCTTGAACTCCACCTCTGCTTTAAAAGTACTTAATTTGTTTTTCTTATTATTAATAAAATGTCAGTAATACTTTTTCAGAGACTGAGAGTCCTCCTATTGGACAGCTGAGTACATCCCCTGACTTTTGTGTCCATAATAAAGTTTCATAAGCTCCAGATAAAAGTAGCAAATACAACACAGCGGGAAACCTTTACAAGTACAGTTTTACGAAGAAGATTCTTCTCCAGCGAGAGAACACTTAAAAATCAAATTGCCTTCCTAGATGTCCACTTAGGGTAATGAATCAGACATCCTTGTCTCTAAGGAGCACTCTGGTTGTACTTCTTTTAAGACATGTTTGTTGACTCTAGGATTATGCAAATGTGAGAAGCTGGTGGCTCACGGAACTGGATTGCTTTCCAGTGATCCAAAGAAGGGGCATGGCAATCCTACGGGAATGGGAATATAAAAATATATTATATGTGCTCTTGAGAACAAATGAAATGGGAGGAAGAGAGAATGGAATGCATCCTGGTCCACCGAGCCTTCAGGATGATATATCCACTCAGAACAGCTAATGCCCAAAAAGGATCATATGGCTGGCCCCACTATGAAATACAGCTACTCTCACTGACCCACAGTCTATCAGGGTCAAAAACGGAGAAACAAGGTCAGGATTGTACTGTGTCTGACACAACCATACCATGGCAAGACACTAAGAGTGTGCAACAGAGCATGGAGTTCCAGATGGATGGCCAAGGATATACTTTGGGGCCAGGGTTTGGCACCCCATCGGACTCAATGAGGGGGCACTCCTGAATGTCAACAACAGGGCTTAGACTATTTACAGGTTTTTATATTGCTATTATTTTTATTTTTACATATATGTATATGTAATGTATGTACATTTTACATATATTTTACATATATATATGTTGGGGTTTTGTTGTTCTTGTTATCATTGTTTTATTTTCTTCGGTTGCTTCATTTTACAAGGCCATTTTTTGTACATATTGCTACCTCTGCTGGTCTATCTAGACAAGATAAGCTGGACAAACAGTCTGGAGGTGAAAATGACAGAACTGATGGTTCCGGGGTAGGGGACATGGGAGAGGGGGAGGATGGGGAAAGGAGGTGATGTTGACCAGCCCAAGGAAAAGGGAAAAAGAATTCATTTAAAATCAGTGACAAGGTGGATGAGAGAAGTCTGATAGGAATTGATCAAGACTAATGTAGCAGAGAGAAAATACTGAAACTCAAATGGAGGCTTAGCATGATAGTGGGACAAGAGGAAAGTAAATGGAAATAAAGGAAGGAACTGGGCATTTATAGAGGTTCAAATACAGGTATGTAAATAGGTGCATATATTTGTATATGGTGATAGAGATATAGATCAATGTGCATACTTACAGGGTCAGTGGTAGGACAGCAGATAGGCATTGGACCTCAACTCAAGTATTTCTTCAGTGCAGGAATATTTTGTTCTATTAAATTCACATTCCAAGATGCTCACCTTCCCGGCATGATCACTGAAGACAAATATGTGCATAAACAAAGGTGGTGAAGAAAGTTTATGGTGCCTGGCTATCAAAAGACGTAGCATCTGGAGTCTTAAAGGCTTGAAAGTAAACAAGCAACTGTCTAGCTCATAAGCAACAAAGCCCACATGGAAGAAGCACACCAGCTTGTGGCACTACTAGGCGTCAAAGGAATTAGAGATCAGGCTTCAAGTACTAAAAAGCATAATATTGCATGCTCACTTTCCTGATATGATCGTTGATGACAAATGCGTGCATAACAAATGTGGTGAAGAAGGGATAGTGTCAGTCTATTAAAAGATATACTGTCTGGGGTCTTAAAAGCTTGAGTAAACAAGCGGCCATTCAGCTCAGAAGTAACAAAGTTCACATGGAAGAAACACACCAGCCTGTGTGACCAGAAGGTGTTGAAGGAATCTGGTGTCAGGTATCAAAGAACTAAAATTATATCATTATAAATGAGGGGGAGTACAGATTGGGGACCCAAAGTGCATCAATAGGTGAAGTGACATCTTCTTACAGAGGGGTTGCAGGGAGAAGATGAGCTAATTAAAATACAGTATAGTAACAATGAAATATGCAACTTTCCTCTAGTTCTCAAATGCTTCCTCCCACACCCTATCATAATCCCAATTCTACCTGACAAATCCAGCCAGATGAGGGAATGTACAGTGAAGTTGGAAACATGGGGAATTTAGGATAGATGATCCCTCAGGACTAGTAGTAGGAGTGATGATACTGGGAGAGTGGAGGGATGGTGGGATAGATAGGAGGAACCAATTTCAGGGATCTACGTGTAACCTCCTCTCTGGGGCATAGACAACAGGAAAGTGAGTCAAGGGACACATTGGACAGTGTACAGTATGAAAAAATAATAATAATTTGTAAATTACTAAGGGTTCATGGGGGGGGGAGGAGGGAAATATAGGGAGCTGATACTGGGGGCCTAAGTGGAGGGAGGATGTTTTGAGAGTGATGATGGCAATAAGTGTGCAAATGTGGCCTACAATTGTTGTATGTATGGATTGTGATGGGAGTTGTGTGAGTCCCCAATAAAATGATTCATTAAAAAAGAGGGGGATGAGGAAGGAGGAGATTATACTAGGGGCTCAAGTGGAAAATATTTGGAAATGAATATGGCAATATGTGCACAAATATGCTTGATACTAATGATGTATCAAATTTTATAAGAACTCTAAGAACCCCCAATAAAATATTTGAAAAAATACAATATATGGAACCTAAAGTAGGGATTGATCATTTTTTTCTAACCCACTGGGTTTAAAATGAACTATCCTAGAGGATGAAAAAAGACTAATATTACCATTGAGAAAGAAAAGCCATGAGTGAGGTATATTCTTATGTTAAAATTGCTCAGTCCAGATGACAGAAAAATGTGAACTCAGAGACAGTAATGAAGTGACAGAGACAAGAGAAACACCAACTGGCACAATACAGCAGTGAACATCTTGGCTCAAGAGTGAGAATGCTAAGTACCTTAGGGCAAGAAGTGTGCTGACAAAATGGAGTGCTTTGGGGAACTTAATTTGCAGGGTTTAAAAAAACTTTATAACACTTGCCTGAGCATGACAACATGAAGGCTGACAACATGAAGGAAAGAGCAATTCATGTCAATGGACATGCATGAAAAGAGATTTTTCTGATTTAAGAATTATATCTCAAGCATTCCTGAGCCTGAATTGTAAACTATTAGTTCCCTCAGAAGCCCAATAATTGTGAGAACTATTTGTGCATTCTGTATGGTCATTACACGGAATTAAGTAACTCAGCAGAGACGTAGAGCAGAGAGTAGGAAAAATGTTTGGGGTCAAAACCGTTTGAAGATGTTTGGACAGAGGAAGCACGTCTGAGTTCCACCTTGTGGGAGTCAACTTTGAACACTGAGGCTAGTGATCTTGATTCTCCCATCTGCCCCTTGTCGTTAGAGAAAATAAGATGTAACCCCCACAACATTTTTTACAGGTAGCATTTGATGATCTTTATAAGCATGGTTCCAAATGTACGTGATAAGCTTAAGACTTTATATTTCTCACTTCTAGATAATAACTGACTTTATGAGAATATATTTATTCAAGTTTCCATCTATGTTTTGCTTGGTTTCTGATAACTCATACAGGAAGTTGCTAGTGAGTACAACTGTAAGAAGTGTTCTCGGAACACAATAGTTTCTCATTTAATAGAAGGGGGTTTGTTATAGAAATAAATACACCTATCAACATTCATAGATCACTTTTCTACACTTCTGATTTGCACTTGCATTGGCTTTAACTGTGATCTGTATATGAACTTATCATAAATTGATTTTCAAATGCAAAGACATAAGAAAAAGTCATCTGTCACATCAAATTACAAGAGTTTTGCTCTACTCCTAATTTTCCAACCAAAGTAATGCATGCACCATACTTCAGAGCTTTACAAAAAATTATACTTCAGAACTTAACAGTTTAATTTTTCACCTTGTATTTTAGTAAAGATTCTTCTGAAGCCAGTCGGTGAGGGATACATGGTAAAATCATTCGTGCTAAAAATCTAATAGTAGGAACTCATATTAAAACATGTAACATTTCTGGTCTATTCATGTTAAAAAAGTACACACTCACTACCATAAAATCCATTCCAAATCAGAGCAACCCTTTTATAATTAATTTTTGAAATTATTTAGCATAAATGGACCCATGCTCCTAGCATTCTTGGTGCTTATTACCCATTTTTCTATGCAAGCTTTTCTGTCCAAGAGAGACATAATCCATTTAGAAGTTTGGATTCAGCAGTTAAAAATTCTGCTTTTCAGAGTGTCACATATCTTATTTTTAGCAGGAGAGTCTAATCTATGTGATTATCTCCTCTTTCTCTCCCCCCTACCCCCGCCCCTTCTCCCAATTCCCAACTTTGGAATCTCTCTTTCTGCCACTTATCAGCGTGCTAAGATGCCTCTCACACTTGGAGAGCTGTTATGAACTGCAGTGGGAAATAGCAGGTGTAGACTGGGTGGGGGCAGTGTGAAGATTCTGTGAAGAAGATGTGCTTACAGGAAACTCAGTAAGGATGAGGCTGGTAAACAACAGCCCCAAACTGGCTTCCTTCAGACAAAAATAAATCAGTATTGGTAAAAGTTCAGTAGATAAAACCTTCTTGAGACCCATAGCTTTCCTGAGATCCCGTAACTTACTGGCTAAAGTGAATCTCCCTTAGTGTATCTTGCAGAAGTGCAAATAGCACAGCAGTTACACAATGGATTGCTATCTGGAAGATCAGCAGTTCAAAACTACCAGCTGCCCCAAGGGAGATAGTCAGGACTTTCTCCTCCAGTGAAGACTTATAGTCTCAGAAATGAGCAGTGTCCTACATAGTGTCACTATAAGACAGTGTAGACTTAGAGACAGAGAGTCATGTGATTCCTGTTTCTGAAAGACCCAGGCTTGCGATGCACGTGCCATCGTGAAGGGATTACTCATGATGTTCTCTTGGTTCCTGCCTTCTAGCTGCCATGGCAGCTTCTTTCAAGTGCCTTTTGAAGTGCGTACTTGAAGAATGCATTCATTTCCCTTGCCTCTTGCATGAGTTAGGTAAAAGCACATCCATTTTCTGTGTTTCTACCTAACTATTTACATGAATCCTATACATCATTGAAGAGACTCTTCTTTTCCTTAAAAAATTACTAAAAATCTCAATTATGTAAAGGGATTAATATAGATAGCGAGATAAATACTTCACAGCTCCACCCTCTTATACCACCACCATCACTACCACCCAAAAGCACCTGTAGTCGAGCAGCTTCTCTGTGTTGTTCTGGGCTGTCTCAGTGTCCAAACCCATCATAAGGAAATATCTTTTAATCTTCAGAAGTTAGTTACCTCTGAGAGAAGAGGAAATATTCTCTCACGACAATCTGAGGTTTGCCTCCTGCGTCTTCTTATTTTTTTTTCTTTCCACAGACTTTTCAAGGTATTGGAAAATGGAAGTTTCTAATCTCTATAGGCCACCATCAATACTATTAATATTCAGATAGAAATTATCTGAAATCATCATGCCTGCAGGAATTTTCAGCTCATCAGGTTCAAATAAAAGTATCCATAACAGTTCAAGTGTACAATGGATATACTAAACAAGTCGATACCGGTTCCTTTTCAGTATAATTTCTCTGGGGTATAAATTTATAGAGGATTTAAGAACACTATATATCAACAATATATTGACTATATTATATAATATGTTACCTTATATATTATATAATGTATTATAACTACTAAATCAAGCCCAACTATTGATAATCCCATGTGTTACAAAGTAGAACAAATCCATAGAATTTTCTTGAGTGCAATCAGTCTTCACAGAAACAGTTTGCCAGACCTTTCTTCATGGAACCAGTCAGTAAGATTGAAAACAAACCTGTGGTTTAACAACCCATCATCATATTTCACTACTATGGACTCTTTGGACTGTGTGGAGTATCTAGTTGACACTCCTTTATACAACAGGAGGGGAAATACTTTTGAAAGAAAATGTAAGTACAATGTGTTGAAGGAGAAATATTTTCTTAGTCCTCATTCAAACAAATATTTCCACTGCTGAATAGTTCTCCTAGTTGTTCAGGCAGAAATTTAAAGATTGTTCTTAGTGAAATAAGGGAGCTTGGTGAGATACCAGATTGTGCTGATACAGACTGTGCTGATAATCAAAAAGTCAGAATTTCAAACCCAGCAGGTTCTTAAGATGAACCTTTCTTAGGAACACATAGAGACAGTTATCCCCTGTACTATAGGGGTCCTACAGGGTACCTATGTGTAAGAATTGATTTGTTGGCAGTGAATTCTTAAAAATAATGTTACTTTTTAAATGATTCAGAGAAATTATGTGGGAACCTTCATTTTACCTCCTCTATCATTAGCAAGGAGAAGGAGAATGCAAGTATATATCAACCTAAGGCTGCTCGCAAGGTAGAGGTCAGATGTACCTCTACCTTCTATACTTTTTCAAATCTACTCATATATTTACCATTCTTCCATAGTACTTTAATTCTTAGATAGTTTTCCTAATTCCTTGCAATGGCAACACGTAACCCACAGAAAACATTTACAGTTATGGGGCTTTACTAGAGAGGCTAAAAATATTTTTAAAGTAAAATATAGTTATGCTGTCCAAAATGCCTCTTTCAGCCATTATGGAAGTCATAGATCTCTAGTCAGCAGTCTCTCAGTCACTTATCCAGTTATTTGACCTCTATCTACCTGATGTCAACAAGTCTTCTTGCTGTTGTGCTTTGCTGTCTTGATGCAACTCCTGTGCTCTGTCTTATGGTCTCAGTACTACAGTCGCTGGTACTCCTACTGCTTCTACCACTTCAGGCAGAGATCTTACATGTGCTCCACTAGTATTTCTCAATCTTCATGGCCATGGAATTTCTCTCTTCATAACTTTTGAGATTATTCACTCTTATGTACCAGCTGCTACATACCCAATAGCAAAACTGAAATCAGTAATGACTATGCACCTACCACATACCATAAAAGATTTGTATAGGAAGCATATTTATTCTTGAAGTTGATTAATTGCTCTGTATAAATTAATGCAAATTGTCGGGATAAAAATAGCAATTCTATTAGAATGTTAATATGTTTCATATTTCTTCAATCCGAAAATCTGTCTAGAATAGACCTTAATGAAATTAGCATGACAAAGATTGTACAACAGGAAGGCACATAGCACTCATATTTTCTAAAGGAGCAGAACATATGTTTTGTTCATGCTATGCCATTGTGTTGACTATAAAACATTCAACTATCAATAGGAATTATACATGTACATATACACACTTATATACATACATACCACTACCCTTGAATTAAATCTGAATCATAATGACTCTATACAAAGAACTTATATATTATGGCTACAACTGTGAGACTTTTCAGAAGTAGATAATCACACCTTTCTCTCTCAAAGCACCTGATAGATTTGAAATTTCAATCTGTCAATTAGCCACCCACTCTATGAATGACTTTGCCACCCAAGATCCTGTGAAAGAGCAATTCCCCATAAAAATGGAATTGTGCAGATTGACATGGAGCTTTCATAGTAAGTATTTTTTTCTGCTAAGTGAGCGTCAAGCAACTCACTCTGAGTTACTGCTTCCAGTGGCATCACCTGGGAAGGTGTTTTCTCATCACAGTAATTTTTTTTCTTGAAAGTAGTTTTGCTCAAACCTTTTACTTAATGTCCTTATTGAGCAATACAGTCATGGAATTGTCTTGTAAGATGTGGAACTGACTTGCAAGTTGATGAACGATGCACACAAGCAATTCCATCTTGAAAGAAAATGGAATCCCCACAAGACTGTGCAGAAATACTGAGTCACAGTAAAGAAGAAAACACGTGGACTAGGAGCCTGGGGGAAAGTCTGGGGGATTCTGATAAGACCCAGAATGATGTCAAATGGACAGCTAAACTGCCTCTATAAACCCAAAAGGGAACTGAGAATTCTGAGAGCTAGGAACCAAAGAGACATCATCTCCTGCTCTTTCCAGCTCTACCTGGGGAGAATACACTGATAAAGGCAAAGCTTAATGGGACTATGATGCTGAATTAATTGTCTATTACCCTCATAATAGCAATGTAAGTTAGTTTTAGGGTTGCTATATTGTTCGTTGTGTGTTTCCTTTGAATAAAACAAGCATTCAAAAGTGCCGAAGAGTGTTAAGTAATCATTGATCCCACCATTTACGACAAGTCAGTTTAACAGATCAGAGTGCAACTGTGTAATTTTGTTTTCTCCTCTGGAAAAATGCAAGAGAAACTGTTGTGATGTTAAACACAGCTACAAGTGCTGTGTTATGAGGAAATTCAAGTGTATGACTGGTTTTTTTGTTTCACAAAAAAAGGTAAAATGTCAACTGATGGCAAACCTCACTCTAGACATCTGTCAACTCCTCTGAAGAATGAAAATGTTGACTTTAGTGCATTTGGAGTTCATTCTACCAAGTCATACTGCTAATCAAGCTTTCTATTTAGAGGTTTTGAAAAAATTCTGATCAGTATGCAACAAAAATGGTCTGATTTGTGGCAGATGGGGGATTGATTTTGCCACCACAACAATGCACCTGCTGACACAGGCATCTCAGTGGCCCAGTTTTGGGTAAAAAACATCATACCTTACTCACCTGCCCTCACTCTCTGTGACTTCATTTGTTTCCTTGACAGTAAAAGAACATGAAAGAACAGTAATTTAATGACAAAGAGCAGATGAAGAAAAAAACAAAGGAGGTGCTGGCAACCATCCAAACAGATGAGTTTAAAAAATGTTTCCAAGAAATGCAGATTGGGGAGGCGGGATTAAAAAAAGAAAAAAAAGAGAATTGCAGATTTGATAAGTATATCAAGTGTAATGGAACGTATTTTGAAGGTGATAAAGTTGTTAAAAAAAAGCATAGCTTTGAAAAAAATTAATTTTTGTGTGATATCCTCTTATATAATAGATGCATGAGTGGATAAATAGATAAATGCCAATGAGAATGTAAAATTTATTCAAAATCAATTTCAATTTATTTTGAGAATATATTATAATAAAAAGGCCAACAAAACGGTTTCAAGTCCAATATAAAACTAGCATTAAAAATGTCCTATAGAAATTCTAAATAGAAGCAAGAGCAGAAGTACTGAGACAGGTTGAGAGAGACAGCAGAGCAGGTATCTTCTATTGGGGTGGTCCAGGGGACAGGCAGAGAGCAATGTTAGACCTCAGGTTGCAGGATAACCTCTGAATGCACTCAGGTTGTCTGAATGAAGCGTTGGATACAAAATGAGGATAATGCTGACGTAAAGGATGAGAAGCATCCCTATGTCTGTTATCCCACTAGGCACCCTGGCCTCCAAGCCATGGTAGAACTTAAATGTATCCCAAATACCTAGGCACCCAACCATGTGGAGTCCCCCGCCTACATACACTGATTGTATTTGCTCAACTAAACCTCATATTTTGTGTTTCCAATTTAGATCTTACACCAACCTAAGCTTCCTGTACTTCTGTAAGCTCATCTGTCTCTTGTGCACACCAGATATAAAACTTCTGGCGGAGCTTAGATATCAAATAAACACCTAAAAGTTTTCCCTATCTCTGCATAGTCCTTCTCTTCCTTTCTCTTTTTCTTCAAACCAGAAGCATGTACTCCTCTTATAATTATTTTTTTCAGTTAGCATTACACTTTTGCTTTTTTAAAATAATTTTTTTCTTTCTTTTTTTTTTACAATTCTCAAATTAGGAGTACCTGGATCTATTTTTTTCTACTTCAAATATTACTTTCTCTTTCATCTCTGTTATCTTTCTTGTCTCTGCTACACTACTACACTTCTTCAAGTTCCTGTTCTGAATGGAACATATTTATTTCTCTACTACATCAATAAATGAAATTTGCTATCAGTCCAAATAAAAAGAAAACTATAGCCTGAGCTAAAATAAATGGTTAAAAATGAATAGGCTTTGGAATTCTCGGAGAAAATAATTCAGAAGAATAATTTGCATATATAACAGGTGAAGAGAGATTCTGAAAAAGTATAGAAATGCTATAAACCTTGCTACAAACCTTACAAGAAACATTTCAAACAGAAACAGGACAATAACAGAGTGATACAACACTGTGGTGGTCAAGTGTCTATGTCAATTTCATGATTGAGATGTAGGGGTAGAGTCTAGCCTGTTAATCTGGAGGTAGCCCATGAGGCCTCTGTGTGGACATGGCTTTCTCCTGAAACTTCTGGGAAGTCTCACAGTATTTCCCTTGTGGAGATAAGAAGCCATACCCCAGTTGTTGGGGTACCGTCTCGAAGACAATGAACTATGGACAAGAAAACATGGCAGCGTCCCAGTAGCTGGAGGAGCCAGGGGAGAAGCCAAGTGGCCTTACCCTGATGGAGCCAGACCTCTGAAGCTGGAGAAGCCCTGTGGAGACCCCTGCCAGTCCTGAGTTGCTTCTGTCACCACTGGATGCTGTTGATGGACCTTGAGTTCTGGAAGCGAGGTGCCATGAGAAGACCCCCACCAGTGCCGGGATTCTGCACCCACTGACCTGTGACTTTGTGAGACTTTATAGACTAATATCGGACATATGGGCTAATATCGGACATATGACTTTGAACTGGACTTGGTTCAGAATTTTTCTCAATATTCCATTCCTTTTGTATATAAACATTACCCTAATATCCATATGCGTGTCTATGAATTTGTTTCTCGAGTCTACCTGGACTAACACAAATACTATAAAATAGCAGAGAATTAAAATAGGAGAGATGAAAACCTGAATTAGTGAACTTGAAGACAAATCTTTTGTCACCAAAGGAAGACAAGAACAAGCAACCACAACAACAAAAAAAAGTAAAGGAGACTAAAGAAAACCCCCAAACAATGGAAGCACATCAAGAGGAACAATCTGTAACTTACAGATATTCCAGAAGAAGAAACAAAAAAAAATCCAGAGAGAATCATCCAAAAATCCTGGAAGAAAATTTTCTAGCTGCATAGAGATGAAAAGAAAGCTCCTCAGGAGTCTGAGGAAGCCAGTCAGGAAGCATGTCAAAAGAAAAACAGCATAGTATATAATCTCAGAGTCAAACACTACAGTAAGATGATTTAAAAAAGAAAGAATTCTGAATGTAATCAGAGGAAAGGTCAGTCACTTACAAAGGGGGCAGCAAGTAGAATAAGTTTGAATTTTTCAGCTAAAGCAATGTAGGCAAGAAGACAATGAAATGGCATATATAGGGTCTTGAAGTAAAAAGCAATACCAAGAAACTTGAATTCACCAAATAATTATTCAAATATGTGGAAGAAATAAACGTATCCCCAGACAGAGAAAAATTAAAGGAATTTTCAAGAGCAAAACAAATACTACAAAAACAATAAATGAAATATTATGGACAAAAATCATAACCAGACAAATGAGACCAGCATGTAGCATATTTCCTCACAAAACTACCACACTCAAAGCACTATCTGAAACAGAACATAAATATGGGAATAGCAAAGAAACAAATTATTACACATACACACAGGTGCAAATCAAAATGAGAGTGGCAAACATATATCCATAATCTGAAAGCATAGTGGATTGAGTGTACTAGCAAGAAGACAGAGACAGAGAGACAACCCGTATAAGAAAACAAGATCCATCAGTATGCTGTTTTAAAGAAACACACCTCAGATACAAAGACAAAAAGAGACTAAATATCAAAGACTTGACAGAAGTATATTAAAGGAATATTAATACAACAAGGGAGAGTGGTAATATTAATCTCTAAAACTATGGACTTCAGGGGCAATAAAATGGGGAAATAGAAAATAAATCAAAATAATAAAACAATGTATGCCCCAAATCAAATGTCAGGCTGTCAGTTGCTCATATGGAAGGTCAGGGTCAAGATGACGAAAATTAAAACAAATCCAAAAGAGTCAAAATGCCACCTTGAGGTTCCCCCCACTGAAATTTGAGAAAATCTCAAGAGCATATTTGATTTAAACACCAATGACCCAAAACTTGACAAGTTCTGAGAGGGTATCAAAAGCATCATTCTTTTTAAAATAATTTTATTGGGAGCACTTATAGATATCATAGCAATCTATAATTCAATTAGATAAAGCATAATTGTACAATTAATAACACCATCATTTAAAAAATATGTTTCTTCCTATACTCTTTGATATCAGCTCCTCTTCATCCTAGCTCTCCCCCAGGACATCCCCAGTAACCCTTTTCTTATAATATTATTACTATTGTTGCCATATCTTACACCTTACATTGTATCTGTTCTGCTAAAATTCTGTCATTTGTTCCCCTTGAGTGTTATTATACAGTCATCTTTGCTATCATGTGCCTTTTCCCCATCAACCGCCCCCCCCCCTACTTCCCATACTCCCAGGGAATCATTGCTCCGTTGACTAATTTTGATGGCTTTATCTATTTTGGAATTCATGCATCAAATGATCTTCATTTTTCAAATGATTATTTGCCAATATAGTGAGGTTCAGCAGGGTCCATAATAGTAATGGGAGGACATGTTAAAGAAATGGAGGATAGTTATGTGAAGAACAATATTCTTTACAAAGTCAAAAAGGTCACAGAAAGAAAGAAATTATCAACCTGGATTCCAGAATAAATTGTGAAATTTGCACTTAAGCATAGATTAAAGAAAATGGAAGAAATCATGAAATAAAATAGCTGACTATGAAACTTCAAATATCTGCTAAAGAAGGCAAAGCCAAATAATATAATGAAAAGTGCAAAGACAGACTTAGAAAAACAAAAGGGAAGAGCAAGCTGTTCACATCTGAAGCAGAATGAATTGAAGAAAAAATTCAAACCTCGAGTTACAACATGAATGATGGTATTGGGAAAACATTGAATGATGCAGGAAGCATCACAAGAAGATGGAAAACTACAGTCAGTGTATTGAAAAAGAAAACAAAAAAAATGTCAACAATTCTAGTCCACAATCCACCATTTCAAGAGGGAATATATGAGCCAGAACCAATGATTTTCATAGACGTTTAAGCTGCACTGAGAACATTAGCCAAAAAACAAGGCTTCAGGAATGGAATTCCAATAGAAAGTTTTCAACAAGGTAAAGAAACACTAGAAGAACTTATTCATCTACATCAGGAAATTTGGAAGACAGCTACATTGCAAATTGACTGAAAGAGATGTATATTTGTTTCCAATGAAAGATGACCCAAAAGAATGTTCAAAGTATATATAGAACATGTCATTGATATCACATACAGTAAATCTTCTCTTAAGATAACACAACTGTTGCAGCATTACATTGACAGGAGAGGTGGCAGAGATTCAGGTCAGATTCAGGAGATTTGGACAGAAGGATACCCTTGCATATGTCAGCTGGATCTTGACTGAAAACAGAAAACACATTAACAATTTTTACTTGTGTTTTGCTTGACTATACCATAGCATTTGAATGTATATATCATAACCAACTCTACATGACATTGAGAAGAATGGGAATTCTAGAACGCTTAATAATACTTCTGTGGAGTATAATATATAGATTAAGAGGTAGTATATAGATTAAGAGGCAGTTATGTGAACAAATCAAGAGAATGTTGCATAGCTGAAAATCAAAAAAGGTAAGTGACAGGATTGCCTCCTCATAAAATTTCCAATTGCCTCATATTCATGTAAAAATGTACACTGAATAAAGAAGGCAAAAGATTTAATGCATCTGAAATGTGGCAAAGGAGAAGATTATTGGAAGTATCAGAAGTATGGCCAGAGTGCTCATTGGAGGCAAGTATTGCAAGAATTTGCCTTGTATACTTTGGAAATGTTTTCAGGGGAGGTTAGTTTCTGGGAAAAGACAGTGTGTTTGGTAAAGTAGAGATGCAGTTACAAAGAGGAAGGTGTTCAAGGAAATGGACAGATTCTGTGGCTATTGCTCACAAACAAGGCTTCAGGAATTGATGAAATACCATTTAAATATTGCCTTTGAATATTTTAAAGCAGCTACTTGATCAACAGACTAGAAATCCCTATTTGTACCCTTTCCAAAGAAAGATGGCCCAACAGGATGCTTAAATTATAGAACGTTACCATTGATATCACGCCCAGGAAGAAGTTGAATGAGTAAAATAAGCACTCTCTCTTAACATAAGCTGCGGGAGGGAAGAAGAAGAAAAAAAGCATGAGTTAAGTTGGGTTCTCTAGATAAGCAAACCCAGTTAGAATTATTTATTTTCATAAAGAGAGGTTATGTCAATGATAAAAATAGTATACAATTGTAGTAATGGTTAAATATGTTTTTTTTTTCTTTCCTGTAATATTTTAAACTGAAGGATTTTTCCTGACTTTCATTACTTCAAGGGGCTGGAATGCCAGAAAGTTAGGAAGCGAAGACATGAGATGATTAGAGGACAGAGGATTTGAGAAAGGTCAGAAGATCAGATGATAACTCTTTTGAGTGGCAGGAAATATCAAAGATCTCTGACATGAATATAAGATGCAGAATCCAGTCCAGCAAGAAGGAGAGAGAAGGGCTCTGGAGCAAGGGCGGGAGAGAGGAAGGAAGCAGGAAAGGAGTGGGGGGAGAGAATTAGACAGTCTATTTATATAGATATGAAATAATCAGAATGTGAGTTGCACCTTTAAGGGAAAACTTCACTGCCACATTACGGAGTCCTGGACACAGTCTGACTATAACAGGACAGTTCGTACAGATACAGTGCTTATTTCACTCATTCAAAGAAAAAATTGCCATGCATTTGTCTTTGAGAATAATTTGCACACTATATTAATGTGTAGACAGTTAAGCTACTAAAGCACATCATTGGGCAATAAATAATATAAAAGTAATAAAAAGTTTAACCCCTTAGCAATTAAGCACATCATCTTTAAAACTCTTGAATATAAGAAAAATACTAAACTATTTATATATTTTTTTGAAATGTGGAAATAAAAATATTTCTTTAATTATGAAGAAAACTTTCACATAAAAACCTATAACTGGAACAATATATTATATTCATGTCAACTTAATAAAAATCACAAGAATATGTTTCCTTATATACACATAAATATGTATGTTTCTATGTTCTTATATGTTTGTGTACAATATATATATGCACACAACTTTTAAAGAATTGTAAAATTTGTAGAAATCTTTATTAAGCGAGAATATCAGAAGTTGTGTTTGTTTGATTTTAGTGTTTTATATTATTTTATTCAAATAATCAAAAGCTCCTTTGGAGAGTTCAATTAATATGGAAATATTAAGAGCAAATATCTCCTTTTCATTTAAAAATCATTTTATTGGCGGCTCGTAATTCTTATCACAATCCTTACATCCACCCATTATGTCAAGCACACTTGTACATATGTTGCCATCATCATTCTCAAATTATTTTCTTTCTACTTGAGTCCTTGGTATTAGCTCCTCATTTTCCCCTCCCTGCTTGCTTTCCCCTTCTTCAGGAACCCTTGGTAATTTATAAATTATTATAATGTCATATCTTACACTGTCCAACATTTCCCTTCACTCACTGTTCTGTTGTCTGTCCCCCAGAGAAGAGATTATATGTAGATTCTTGTAATTGGTTCCCCTGTTTTACCCCAACTTCCCTCCACCCTCCCAGTATCTCCACTTTCACCACTCGTCTTGAAAGGATAAACTGTCCTGGATTCCCTAAGTTTCTAGTTCCTATCTGCATCATTGTGCATACTCTAGTCTAACTGGATTTATAGGGCAGAAATGGGGTCCTGATAGTGGGTGGGGCGGGGGTGGAGGAAGGGGGGGCACTTAAGAATTAAAGAAAAGCTGTAAATTCCATCATTACTGTGTTGCACCCTGACTGACTCATCAACTCTCCATGACCGTTCCGTAATAGAATTCCCACAGATGAACTTTGGGTCCCCAATCTGCACTCCCTCTCATTCACAGTGTAATGATTTTTTTTTTGTTCCTTGATGACTGATACCTGATCCCTTTAACATCTCCTGATCACACAGGCTAGTGTGCTTCCTCAGCTTGTTCATCTTCAAGCCTTTAAGATCCCAGACGCTGTATCTTTTGATAGTTGGGCATCATCAGCTTTCTTCACCACATTTGTTTATGCCCCACTTTGTCTTCAGTGATCCTGAGCAAAATGGAATGCCAGTTTAATAGAGCAAAATGTTCGTGGCTGAGCCTTGGTGGCGTAGTGGTTGTGCGCGGGACTGCAGCCCACTGGGATGGAGGTTCAAGTCCAGCAGCAGCTCCACAGGAGCAAAGGCTGGGCCTCCTACTCCCACAACCAGAGGGCAGTGATAACCCCCAAAAAACAAAAAGCAAAAAAACTAAATGTTCTTGCATTGAGAGAGTATTTGCATCAAGGCCCAATATCCATCTGCTACCTTAGTACTAAGCCTATAAATATATGCACATAGATATATTTCCCCATTCTTATATATAAATATTTACATATGTCTATGCCTTTATTTAGACTTCTCTAAATGCCATTTGTCTAGTACTTCCTTTTTTTATTTTCTTTTTCTCGTTTCTATCATGTTCAGTGTTCATTTGGGTTTCAGTAATTCCTCTTGTTTACATTACCCTTGGTCAAGCCCTACCAGGCCTATCCCTCCTCACAAACAATTTCGAATCACTTGTTGCTCCCTTTTCCTTGGGTTCTTTAACACCACTTCCTCTCTCCCAGCTTCCCCTCTCCCCTGTCTGGCCAGAATTATTGGTGCAGCTGTTTACTCCTCCAGGTTGTTTATCTTATCTCTCTTATCTAGATAGACCTGCAGAAATAATAACATACACAAAAACAAAACAGAACAAAGTCACAGCAAAATAAAACAAAACAACAAAAACAAAAAAATGATACAAAAGAAGTCTGTGAATAATGCAGGTTTTTAGGTGTATTTTCTGGTGGAGTCTGATGCGGTGCCACACCCTGGTCCCAAAGTCCATTCTTGGCACTCCCTCAGGACTTCCTTGCTCTGCTCCCCTTGCTGTTCTGTTGCACTCGCTAAATGTTTTGCCTTGGCGTGTAGGAGTCAGATCAGATGCAGTACCCACACTATATCTGCAGTGTTGTCTCCCATTGGACTATGGGTCAGTGAGGGATGTTGTGTTTCACAATGGGTCTGGTCATATGGTCTTCTCTGCAGATTGCCTGGTTTGAAAAGCAATATTGTCCTCAAGGCTTGCTGGACCAGAATGTCCTCTGCTCTCTCTTCCTCCCTCTTCCTTTGCTCATGTGTGCTCTGATCAAACATGTCCCTCTCCCTGAGCCATAGCTTTAGTGCTGTCCCCTGAAGTAACTTCTTCTGGGGGAGGGACAGCTGCGGACATAGTTGGGAAAACAGGAAAATAACCCATCCAAGGATAGCCTATTGTTTATATTTCCACAGGGAAAGAGGGACCAGATTTCAATCCGGTGCTCCAAGATGTGAATGTAATGTACCGGCAAAAAGTAGGGAACCAGTAGAGAGGTCTGAGGGACCAGGTCTTATCCTAAACTATGTATAATTAATGAAAATAAATACCTTATACCAAGTCTTAGGAGACACATTCAAACAGTATATGAAAAAAGTAGCATAGTCATAAATCTAATCTTTAAAATGTTCGAGCTTAAAGTAAGATACAATATAGTGATACTTTTAAATGATGAAGCTGATTGGAAATATTATTTTATAAATTAATTTTTTATTTCTACTAATATTTCCTGTACTTCTTCTTGCTCTTGTTCAAAGATGTACCGCTGTTTTCATTTGTAGATCAAAATTATTTCCTTCATCTATTTTATTTAGAAACTTTCAATATAGTATTGAAAGAGATAAAACAGAATGAATTTGGTAACATAAAGGAAAACAAAAATAAAATCTCTACAACCCTGATCAAATCATAAGGAAATAAAAATTGTCCAAAATTAAAAATAGAATGATAGAAATTATTTTTTCTAGTTAAATATATTGCAATATCTGCCATCTAATGTGAGGTCTTTGGAGATGTAGAAAATATCAACTTATAATATGGTGAAATTATAACTGCAGTTCAAATGTTTAAAAGGATATATATATAATATATAGCCTAAAAATTAGAATATTAAATAGACATGAAAATAATTTCAAATCTATTTAATATATTCCTAACAATTAAGGGAAATAAAAGAAAGAAAACCCATAAATAGCTACTCTTAAGTAATTACTAGAAAACTTCTGATAAACTTCGCATTAAAGCTTGGTGGCAATAATTTTGTTTTCACTAACATGAGTTTAAAGATATTAAGTATTTTTACATAGATTATCACAATGTCAATGAGTAATGTATTATGATGTCATAGAATTCACTGTAGTAAAGAAATTAATGGCAGGAAAATAGTCATCACTATCCACTGTATGAATAAATTAATACTATGGGAAAAATCAGAAGATTCATCATAGGCATATAAAAACTCCACTTGTTTTCTTAATTTAAGAAAAAAAGCATTCACTAAACATTGTCTGAAAATTACCCATCATTAGCTGCTCAAAAGTACTTCCAATATTAAATGAATCTAATATTTCTAAATATTTTCATATGAATATTTGTTTTGTTGTTTTATTGCATTAGTCTCTTCTCTGAAATCTTTGCCTTATCCTGCTTTGCTACTGTGAGATCTGAAGTTCAAATGCACACAGATATTTTTCAAGTGAAACATCTAGCCATCTATTTCTGAAAAATAAATAATTGAACAGCCCATGAAGCATAGTTTTACAATGATATACATGAGGTCTCTGAGTCTTGACTGACTCCTTCTAAACCAGTTGATTTCCAAATGACTACCAGAGGGATTCTTCTAATAAAAATACACAGTTCCTCACCACTTTAAAAATCCTCAATGATTTCTCAATACCACTATTATAAAATCCATATTCTAGCATTATACTCACTCTCCTCTATGTTCAGCTAACTGCCTATCCATTATAGGTTATCTGTGGTTACTCCTATAAATTGCTATCCAGTCTGCATTTTGTATTTTCTCTCACCCACCCCAGTCCTGTTCATCAACACAATTCTCTTTAAGTCATGGCTAAAGAATAATCTCCTGAAGATAATGAATCAAAAGACTATTTTATGTTGTTTGTGCCCCCCCTTCTAGCTTCCAGCATCATTCTTAAACCCAAAATGTATTGAACTATGATTCCTTAGAACAAGGGTGTTATATTTCAGCACTTTCTAATCAGATTTCAGCCCTAAGCCTGGGGTTTTATTGAATCTCAATCGAAATTTATTATATAAATGGGAAAAAAAACAAAACACCAAATTTAGCCTGCACCAGAGAGAAAGAGAGAGAGAGAAGAGAGAGTGAGCCCAAATGGGCTATGTGGTCAGAAGAGAGGTCCCTACTTTGTGGGAAAACAAACACAGAAACAGAATATTGCATTAGGTTGAGTTAGTATTCTCAGAGTAATCAGAGAATGCTCAGACTACTAAGGAACACCTAAATTTAAAATCCTCTAAATATCAGAAAATGTTTTCTTTATAAACATATCTCTTGTAACCTCAGTGACCACGCCATCTGTTAAAGATTTTGGTAACATTACTTTAGAATGAATTGCACTTTCTAACTTTGGTCCATTGCTCATCTCTTCCATGTGGCAAACGGCATGGCATTTTTAGCATGTTCAAATTGCAAGCAATTTAGAATTTATAAAAGATCCTTGGTGATTTGAGTGATATTCAAGCAGTAATTATGATTTGTTTGAAAATGGCCCATAATGCTTGATTATTGCATCATAGGCATTGAGATGCATTTATTGACTTTCTAAGTTTTGAGTACAGTAATTTCTCTGAAAGAAAGCAAAACCAAATTTACTTTTTCCGATAACTGCAAAGTGGGCAAGGTAACAGGGTTTGCAGGTCAACACTTTTCACTGTTTCACTGCACTAACCTCTGTTGTGAGTTGTTAGCGTCCACATAGTATAATCCACGTTGGTCGAGTGACCATCAGCAAAATTGTCAGGGATCGACTGTTCTACTCTCCCAGAGGTGGCATTTTTTGATCCTGAAGATGAAAAATAATGGAAGACTGCCAGTCCCCTTGGAAAGTTTATACTACTTGCTTAGAAGTAGCACATATCTGTCTACAGTCATACAACCCTGAACGCACCCTATCTCATCTGATCTCAGAAGCTAAGCAGGGTGGGGCCTGGTTAGTTCTTGGATGGGAGAAGGAGCACATATATAAGTCAATCATTTGGTGTCAATCACCATGTGAATTTCGTATTACACATAGATTCAATGGTGAAATGAGTTCAAGTCACTTCCCTTCCTAGTAACTTTCTAAAAATATGCCATGAGACTCATGTATTCTTTCATTGATATATATTTGACAGCCACCCAGTATAGCGTATGGGTTATTTTAGCCATTGAAGAATTCAAAATGGAGCTAAAAGAAAGGTTTATATTTTGTCTTTACAGATCCTCTAACATGGTGAAAATGGAACTGCAAGGAAATAGATGTGATTCTACATGAACATGAGCTGCCATACAGGCAATAAAGAACACCGAATTTATAGGAAAGGCACAAGCCCCAATTTGAAGAACAGTAAAAGCTTCCTGGTCAGTGACAACTCAGCTCAGGGATAAAGGCCAAAGAGGTAGGCATGTAGAGATTGGTCTTTAGAGCCTTAAGTATAAGGTTGAGGATTTCTGTGTAGTATAATAAATAGGTGAGCACTCGCTTGTCATTTTGAAGGTTGGCAATTTGAATAAATCAGAGTGTCACAATGGAGGAGGGGGCAGGAGGAGAGGGACCTTGAACATTTTCTCTGTAGGACACAAATCTACTCTAATGTACATAGGGTCCCCCTGAACAGTATGGAGCCAGTAGCAACTAGTTCTGATTGTCTATTAGTTTGTTTTGCATAAGGTTACATCTCAGTCTTGAAATGAAAATAAATAAAGCCCGAATCACGTGGTCCACCAAGGAACAAGAGTCACAATTGTTCCTAAATAACGCCACTTTCTGCCTTCAGTGAAATGTGCAGTATTCATTGTTAAATGAATCAGTAGCAGGTCTCATTTTAAAAGGGATAACCTTGCTGTGCCTTGATTCTCCTTTCAGAATTTCACAGAGCTCTGTCCGTTTTAATCATGTGTTGAATCTCAAGGGCTTCTTTTAGGACACGTTGTCTTCAAATGAGTCCCTTAGCAGGGGCAGATGTTAAAATCACACAGCCTCACCTGAATCTAATTCAGAAGGCCGGGTGTTATGCACGAGTCCTCATTAGGATGGTGACAGAGTCTTGGGCCTTCTTCAATTGAGAGAAAACGATACCTTGTGTTTAAGGAATGCTAGTTTATGATTTTAAAAATAAATGTGAGATTCCAGAGTCATGTGGTCTGAACTAGCACAGGCTGTGGAATTCTGAATATGGGAAATGATTCAGTGCAATTTATAGAGAATATTTTTGTTCATTCTTTAATTTTGTGTTTTCAAAAGGTCTGTGTGTTATTTTCAAATTGACCACGAGGAGCTTTTCAGGGTATGAATAAGCCTTTTATTGGCACACATTTTTTTTTCTATACTGGATTAGAAGGTTACATAATTAACTGTGCTTTAAAACATGTGCAATGTGCTTTCATCATTTTAAATTGTTTCACTATCTATAAAATGAAGAAATTAATCTAGATAACAAATAGCAAGCACCTAAAATCACATACAAGGACATTTTATGGATTCAAACTCAAAAAGTGATGCCTTAATTTAGCAGAACAGTCACCTAACCTACTGTCAATTTTAGAAGTAAGCACATAGGGGTGGAGTCTAGGCTGTCAATCTGGAGATAGTCAATGGGGCCTCTGTGTGGGCATGGCCTTCTCCTAAGAATTCTGGGAAATGAGGCAATGTCTTCAGGGAGACGGAGACACTGTCTCTCTTGGTTCATTTCCTTGGAGACTCTCTACTGACAACACTTACTTGAAGACTCTCTCCTAACAAGGTTGACTTTCTGCAAGACCTCCCAGAGGTGAAGCCCCATAGACCTGCCCTGATCCAGCAAGAAACCTGGACCTATAGAAGCCACACAGAGGCTCCTGCCAGCACTGAGATCCTTACAACACCACTGGATCCCAAAACCTTCTACCGATTGACTTAACGATTATCTTGCATTTGGCTTCATTGCATGTGTTTTGTGAGTCTGAAGAGGACTTTATAAACTTGGATTGGACTTGGTTGGGATGTTTTCTTAATGTACAATTACCCTTTATATACATCAATATTGTATACATGTGTACTTATGAATTTGTTTCTCTCGTCTACCCAGACAAACACACCATATCAGATGCCTCTAATCAATTACAGAAAATTCAATTTTCAAGAATTCTATGGGCAAAGTATTAACTGGTGCGTGAAGCATCAGAAGAATATGGAAGGAATACACAGTCTTTGTGCCAAAAAAAATTACTCAAGAAGTAGCAGGTGATCAGGAATTGATACTGAAGTTTTTCAAGCTATACTTAGACTATTAAAGAGAAAAAAGCTCTAGGAGTTGGTGAAACACTTACTGAAATATTTCAAAAAAGTTAATGTGGCATTGGGAACATCCATCTATGCCAACAAAACTAATTGGCCAGCTAACTGAAGGAGACCCGTATTCTTTCTGTTTCAAAGAAAGAGATGTACTCAATCTATATGGCCTTTTTGACCATAACTCATCATGTGATAATTTAGGAATCTGTGTTTTTAATTAAGACTACATTTTAAAACAATGCTCTTACTGGGGGCTCTTACATCTCTTATCACAATCCATACATTCCTCCAGCATGTCAAGCACATTTGCACATATGTTGTCATCATCATATTCAAAGCATTCTCTTCATACTTGGACCACTGCTATCAGCTCTCCATTTCCTTCCCTTCACTCCACCACCTGCCTCCCTCATAAACCCTTGATTAGCTATAGATTATTATTTCCCTATCTTACAATGTCAGCCTCACCCACTTTTCTATTATTTATCCCCCTAGGAGGGGATCGCATGTTGATGTGTGTCATCAATTCCTACTTTCCCCTTCCATCCTCTCCTAATCCTCCTGGTATTTCTCATTGTTGGCCCTGAGGGGTCTGTGTAGCCTGGATCTCCTGTGTTGCATGCTCTTGTCAGTAGCAGTGTGCATGCTCTGATCGTGTGTGATTTGGAATGTAGAATTGAGGTCATGATAGTGGCATGAAGGAAGAATCAAAGAACTAGAGGGAAGTTGTGAGTTTCATCAGTGTTGTACTGCACCTGACTGGCTCATTTCTTCAATTAAATATTGAAGAATTCTATGGGAAAAGTATTAACTGGTGCAGGAAGCATCATAAGAATATGAAAGGAATACACAGTCTTTGCGCCAAAAAGAATTGTTCAAGAGGCAGCAGGTTATCAAGAATTGATGATGCTGAAGAAATTCAAGCTGTACTCATCTCTTTCCTGTGACCTCTCTGTGAGGGGACGACCAATTGTCTACAAATGGGAATTGGGTCTCCACTCCATGTCCCCTCCACACAAGTCACCTTGGGTATGATTTTGTTCTTTCATACCTGAGCCCATCTGCACCTCATGATCACACAGGCTGGTGTGCTTCTTCCATGTGGACTTTGTTGTTTCTGAGCTTCAGGGAGCTCTTTGCTACACTATTGGGCAGGATTCAGGTGGATTAAGTCTTTACTTAGTAAAGAGTGTGATCTAAGTCATTCCCTTTGTTTCCTTGGAAGTATGTTCTACTAAAAGACAAGAACACCACCTTCATTGAAGTCATTTCTCTGTTATAAAATCCATCCAGAACACAGAGAGTAATTCTAGGATCACTAGAAGAAGAGCACTTTTGTCTGAAGTGCTGGATTCTGAGACTGGAGAAAGCAGAAGCGATCACATGGAGGCTGTTGATCAAAGGAGCCAGACCTAAAACAGAGGCCGGACAAAGCAACCATGAAACAGAACAGAAGAGCAACACTGAGGTTATGAGACTGTGAAGCAGAGAAATAGAGGGACTTCTTGGTTCACAGAGGCAGAGGTAAAACACAAACCAACAGCAAAAAAAACTCAGCCATATGACTGAGAAGTTCAGGATGAGGGAAACTTGGCTGCTGACTGAGGACAGGTTACTATGGGTGCATCGTTGATGTTTTCTGATCCTGGCATGCAACCTATGGTTATAGTTGTGTGATGCCATTCAGCCTGTACTGACCCATCATAACCTTATACACAACAGAAGGAAACACTGCCTTGTCCTTCTGTGTCTATAGAACTGTTCCTAATCTGTTAGATTCCCTCATAGCACCATCCCTTGTCCTCACTTTAATCATGAGTATTGTCTCTGAGTTATACATGACCATTGCAATGAATGATCAACAAAAGCAGAGGTGGATGGTCTTGGGAAGAAAAGTTAATATAAGGATAAGCAGAGAATGATGCAGTGTTCCCACCAGGGTAGTGATGTGGGGAAAAAGAGTGATGCAGAGTGTTGACATTACCGACCTCTATTTCATGGAAAAAGGGAAGCATGAGAAGTTGCAATATAGACTCTGATCCATGTTAAACAGAAAGTGACTCAAAAAACCCTGGAAATTATAGAACAATGCAATTTGATATTGCACAATCAAGAATTATTTTGTGAGGATAAATTCCAAAGTATTAAATAGCTCATTGCAAAGGAGCTGTCAGAAATCAACGTCCAGTCAGTGAGGTAGTGGGGTATCCTTGCTGATTTCAAATGGATTTTGTGTGAAAGAAAAGAATACACCTGTAGAATATTCACTTGTTTTTTATTGCCAATACCAAGGCATTTGACTGTGTGGGTAATAATTTTGTAAAGAATGGACATTTAAAGCCACTTAATTGTACTCCTGTGGAGTCTAAACACAAAGCAAATAGTAATCTATCAAACAAAACAAGGGGAAACAGCATAGCTTAAAAACAGAAAAGGTATGGGGCAGGGTTGTATATTTTTATTATACTTATTCAGTATGCATGTTGAGAAAATAATCTGAAAAAAGCAGGTGATATGGAGAAGACTGAAGCTTGAGGGTTAAAGTGAGACACTTTAAGAACTCACAGGATATAAATGACAAAACCATGCTTGCTGAAAATGGAGAGAACTAAAAGTCCTTACAGATGAAGATCATGGATGATGGCTTTTAATATGGGTTACATTTTCATTTAGGTAAACAGATCCTCACTACTGGACTAATAAACAATATTGCTACAAATGTAGTAAATATTAAAGTTGTCCAAGATTTTATTGCATTTGGATGCACAATCAATGCTGCAGTTGAGAAATTAAACGACATATTGCACTGAACTAATTGTCTTTAAAGTGTTAAAAGCAGATGGAATTTTGTGGACTAAGATGCATCTGTTCCAAGCCGTGGTATTTTCAATTGTCTCAATGCATGTGGAAGATAAACAATGAATAAAAAATGCTAGTGATAAATTGGAATTATGGTGCTGATAAGATTATTGAAATTTCCACACATAGAAGAACTAACAAATCTGACTTAAAAGAAATATAATCGAGAGTGCTATTAAGAGGGATAAATCCCAAGTAAAGGACATTTTAAAGGTAAAAGAGAGGGTCAACAGAAAAGAGGAAGGCCTGCAACAAGATGAACTGGCACAGTGACTCCAACAGTGGACTCAAATATATAAATAACTGTCAGGCATTTTTTTCATCTGTTGTTTAGAGTGTTGCTATGTATTGGAATAAACTCTTGGGCACCTAACAAAAATAACTACAACCTACGTAATTATTACTCACCCTTTATTGGATTTTTTTAACTCGTTTATACTAAAGACTCCAAGTCCATTTACATTTTGCTTCACATTATTTTCTATTGGACTGCTTTTGTCAGCAAATAAAAGTGCGTTTATCATCTCCGTTAAGTATATTCAAACAAAACCAAACAGAACTCACACTCATGGCCATGAAGTCAACTCTGCCTCATCATGGCCCTACCGAACATAGTAGAACTGCCTTTACCCAAGTACAAAGATCCAGAGCTTAATACAATGCCACTTTAAATGAGCTAAGAAGCTGATAAAACACTGGAAGCACTTATCCACCTATGCCATTAAGAAACATCATGATAAACAGAAAATATTGAGGTTGTCTATGATTTTGTCTTGATTGGATCCACAATCCATGCTCATGGAAGCAGCATGCAAGAGAAGAATTCATTGTATTAAGTACTTCCGTTTCACAAGACCTCTGTAAATTGTTGAAATGTAAGAATGCTCTATTGAGAACGAAGATTCTCTTGATGTTAGCCAGTATGTTTCAACAGGATCATATGCGTGTGGAAGTTGGACCTTGAGTAAGGAAAACTGAAGAAGAAATCATGCATTTGAATCATGCTGGTGGAAAATTGAAAGGACCACAGACTGTCAAAACAACAAGACATTTTATCTTGAAAGAGTGCAACCACAAGACTTCTCAGAAGCCGGGCTGGCAAGACTTCTCATCAAGTACCAGTGCTTTGAACTTGCTGTTGGAAGAAATCAATGAGTCCCTGGAGAAGGCCTCACACTTGGGAAATGGGAGAGGAAGTGTTAAAAGAAGAGACTGTGATAAGATTGATTGACGCTCAGGCTGCAATGAGGAACTCAAGTATAACAAACTAGTGTGAGATGGGGCAGCACCCCACCGAGCTGGGCTTCACTGTGCTGTACACAGGGTTGCCAGGATTCAGAACTGATGGCCATACCTAACAACAACAACAACAACAACAACAACAACAACAACAACAACAAATCTTTACAGACTAGAAAGTTTCATCACTCTCCTTGTGGTTAGCAGACTACTTGGACCCCATAGCTATCACTGCTCCTGTTAGATACCTTCTCTTAATTCCATTTTGTGAAAGTCATGATCTGTTCTAGTTCTTTTTATTGATTAGCATGAATGTATATACAGCATATTATTTCACGGTTCAAACATGTCAAGCAGAATTATACAATTGCTACCACAATTAGCTCCAAGCATTCTATTTCTACCTGGACTCCTTGACTTCCCCTCTCCTTCAGGCCCCTTCTGCCACTATATCTCCCTTCCCCTGAAACCCTTATTCCACTTTCTGTCTCTATAGGTTCATTTATTCAAAAACAAAATCAATATATAACACAACTGCAAGGGTGACCTCCAATGACTTGATAGATGTCAGATGCATCCTAATATGTACAAGTAAAAACTGTTATATATTTTTGTTCTTCTAAACAATATCAACATTTAAGCAGAAGATATTAAGCATGACAAAGAAGTGGAAGAATGAAGATCTTTATGTCATGAATATTTGTTAAACAAAAAGATAGAAAACATCTACAAATTGCTGCCATCTAATTGGACTTGGATGTGTGCCTTAGTCCAGCTGACTACTCCATTCAGTCTGGTGTTCCCAGAGAAATTGAGCACAATGAGAAATCCTGAGCTTGGAGATCCCTCCCTGGATGTTTTGATCTACATTTTTGTTTAGACTTCATTGGGGTCCCTAGGAGAGCTCCTAACAAGTTAAAAGCCAGGAATCTGAGAGCTGCAGGTTTGAGATTATGTCTACTATAACCGATGGAGGCTCATAAACTACACGAGGACCACCTGCAGGGAGTAGTCAGCCATCTGGATGTCCCTAGCAGAATGGCTTGGTGAACAAAATGACGCTGTACATGGTCCTAAGCTAAAAGGCTATGTGCAATGTTGCAACATTGGAGGGCAAGAGCGATACCTTTATTTCCCCCAACACGGTTCAAAATTTTTGTCCATTGTTAAGATTTCTGACCAAAGATGTATGCACTCTTTTCTTGACTGTATGTATACCACAGTCTAGTAGATATATATGCCTGGATAATCTTCAAGTATCTCATGCTTACCATGTCCAAATAGAACACTGAGCTTTCTACTCTTTACTTTATACTATTCTTACCTTTTCTTGTCTTGGAGAATGCAAGCACACTTTAAACAGCTCATTTGTAGGATTGGGACAATTTTGCATCATCCTAACCTCTTCTCTTTATCTTGATATTCACTCACACTAAGTATGCTTTAATATAAACTCAACAAAATCTTTAGATTCTGGACAGATGATTAGAACATTGTCTTCTCTCTTGCATCACAGTTATTTGACATCATTTTCTAATTCCATTTTGTTTGTTTTTCATTAGCTCTCAATAGACTTTGTAGCTCGACTGTGAAGTGCTTGGATAGGTACTGAAAAGTTAGTGCTTTAAATTCACACATTAGCTCCACACGTAAGGGATATAGACTAGGAACTCTGGATAATAAATTTATCCACTTGCACTACAAAACAATAATATAATCTCCATAATTTAGTTACATTGTTTCTTTAATGTGAATGTTATCATGTCACATCACTGCTGAAAATCCTTCAATAACTTTGCACTATATTTAGGAGAGGGCCAAACAACCAACGGTGGAGATTAGTCCCATGTAATTAAGCAAATCACCCTACACATTTTAAAATGGAACATATATTTATGCCCTCTTTTCTATCCCCATTAGTAGCAAATAGCTTAACCATTCTTCCTTGGAGTAACTGGGAGATATGAACCACCAACTCTGTGGCTAATAGACCGAAGTTTAACCCACTCTACAACCAGATTGATTCACTTTTCTCAAGAATCCATTAATTTCTACAATGAAACTATTTCTCTTTTAGGATAAGTGAAGTACATCATATAGCATCTGTGATTTAATGATAAGTTGTCAATTAATATGGTCCTTCCAGTCAGAGTTCCTTACATGAAGTACTGTCATTCTAGACTCTATTCTTGTTTACAGGGATCTCAATTTGCAGGGAGTTATCTGTTACAGAGTTAAGGGAAGGTGAAGCTCAAACCTTAGAAGAGGGGTCTACCTTGGGGGTAGACCAGCAAAAAGACAAATCACACCTCCATCAAATCCCATCCGCAGTATATTAGCATGATCGGGGACACGGAGGAAAATCTGAGGACCATTTGGAAGAACATGCCCAAGATCCAAGAGTGAAGTAATGGAAGTCACTGAGACCAGATGCTCTGGAGAGTGTGACATGAAGATTCAGAGGAGTAGTATGGAGGCTATGAACTCTTTTGCTGCATCTGCCCCCAAACTATAGCCCTGGGAGATAGAACAACAGGCAGGCAGGCTTTCAACTGCATTGTGGCAAAGACAAAGGGACAATATGACTGAGAACGAGAGGAAGACTTGACTGCTGTCTGAGGACAGTTGTTTCTGTGGGTCAAATGGTTATACCCTTGCTCCTTGTTCATTCTGACTTGAGATAACCTATAAGCTTTGCTGCTAAACCTCCATAGTTGAGAGTCTTATCTGTGAGTTGTTGTGGTCAATGCTACAAATTATTGAATGTAGAATAGAATTAAAGTGCAGTTGGAGGACTGCTCGGTATCAGAATAGGAAAAGGATGAAGCATGGAATCATGTCTAACCTCTGCCTCATGGCAATAGAGAAGCCAGAGGAAATCAGATGTGGCCTTTACGCCATTCACAGCAACTATAAAAAGAGATTCTGGAAAATCTGCACCTGTTATTTTGTTTCATTGAAAGAAGCCTATAAAAAACCTTATATATGAATTTCAGTATACTTATTTATATATGAACTTACTATTTTTTCAGGGAAAAAACTATTATTTCTGTTATCACACTTATGACAATACATTTTTGAAGAATGTAGAAGAAACAACCACTGCATGTTAACCAGTGATATTTTACCTGCAAATATATTATTTATATAATAATTATTCATAATCTTATTTCTCAGAATATGTTTTTGATTTACTTTTTATAGAATTGATTTACTTTTTATAGAAGTATGAATAGTTTTACTTTGAGGCAAAATTTATTTTAACTAGGTCTCCCCTAATGAGCATGAACCAAATAAGATGTTTAACCTGTACTTCACAGGAGAGGATGAATTCCCCCTTTACTGAATTTAATCCTTAGCCCTTAATGGCTCATATGCATGTGAAAGTTGAACACTGAATAAGGATGATGAAAGTATTTTTAAATTTAAATTGTGATACTGGTAATGGATTTTGAAGGTAACATCGATGGTTAAAAAGACAATAAAATCTGTCTTGGAAGATGTATGGTGAGCAATCAACTAAATCCACATGGACGAAGCACACCAGCCAATGAGTTCCAATGATGACAATAACCAAATTCAAATAAGATTTAGAGAAAAGTATCAGGGTTAAAATTATCTAACTCCTCCCTCCTCAGGTAGAAGGCTATGGAGGACAGTAGAAGACCCAAACCTATCTGTAGAGTAACTAGCTAGATTAAGCCACAGGCAGAGCCCCACTAGCCACAGACAAAGGTCTTAATCAGCTTTACTATTGGACAGAGAGCATTGAAATCTTGATTATGTTGTGTTGAACTTGATACTTTGTCAGTTGACCTCTCTATTTATCCAACCTGATATTTCCTAGGTGCAAGCATATCTTACATGTTACATGATAAGCATTTCTTCCCGGCTGTTTAAATATTTAGGGTGGTGTTTTCTTTCTTAGTCATGATTTGTATCTTTTTCTTTATATTATTATTATTTTATCCCTACCACTATATTTTGATTTTTATTGTTTCTATTGGCTTTCCAAATTTGTGAAGCACAGAATGAGTGGTTGCATAATGTTAATAATTCATGCAAGGGTTTATAGGGGATGTGGGTGGTGGGAAGGAGTTAGGGAGGTGGAGGGGATTTCAGGAGTATAAAATGAAGGCAGGAGGGGAGAGGGAGTACTAGAAATGCTTTTGATTACACAACTCATTTTAAATATGATTGAACCATGGGGGTAAAATGTTCTAAAATTGATTATGGTAATTATTGTACAATTCTTTTTTTTAAAACATAGAGTTTATTGGGGGCTTTTACATCTCTTAGAGCATTCAATACAGCATTCATATTAAGCATAGTTGTGCACAAGTTGCCACATTCATCTGCAAACATTTTCTATTTGAACCGCCCCCCCCCAGCATAATCCCCTTTTCCCTCTAGTTAACATTGTAAATTCCAACTCCCTATATTTCCCCTTCCCTCTTCTCCTCCCCCATGAACCTCTAATAATTTACAAATTGTTATTATCTCTTCATATCGTACACTGTCCAAGGTGTCACCTCACTCATACCCCCACCCCCGTTGTCCACACCCCAGAGAGGAGGTCACTTACAGATCTCTGAAATTAGTTCCTGATTGTACAATTCTTCTTGACATGATTGAAAAATTGGATTATTGAAATGTATGATATGTGGATTAGTTGCCAATAAAAATTTAAAATCATTAATACTTAAAAGTAGAAGAAGCATGGCAAGAGTGTTCCTCCGAAGCAAGGAGGGCTGCTCTTCTGTAGCCTGCTTTGGATAGGCTGTCAAGAGAGGTCACTCCCTGGAGAGGCACTGCAAGCTTAATAAAGCGGAAGAGTAACAAAGGAGGAGAGGGCCCTCAAAGAGAGGGACTGATACATGGCTGCAGCAGAGGGCTCTAGCATAGGAACAATTATAAGGATGACGCAGAACCAGGCCAACAAAATGCACTGCAAACTTCCGTTCTGTTGTGCGTGAGACTGCTGTCTGTGGGAAGCTAATCAATGGCACCTAACAACTACAACTAGAGTGTTAAGATGGGTTGTCTCAAGACATTTACGTACAAGAAAGAACTATCGTCGGGCTGGGCGCCTGCTGTCGAAATGGGCAAGTTCGTGAAGCCCGGGAAGGTGGTGCTGGTGCTGGCGGGACGCTATTCGGGACGCAAAGCCGTCATCGTGAAGAACATTGACGATGGCACCTCAGACCGCCCCTGCAGCCATGCCCTGGTGGCTGGCATCGACCGCTATCCCCGCAAAGTGACCGCCGCCATGGGCAAGACGAAAATTGCCAAGAGGTCAAAGATCAAGTCTTTTGTGAAGGTATATAACTATAATCACCTCATGCCCACGAGGTACTCCGTAGACATCCCTTTGGACAAAACGATCGTCAACGAAGATGTCTTCAGAGACCCCGCTCTTAAGCGCAAGGCCCGTCGGGAGGCCAAGGTCAAATTTGAGGAGAGGTACAAGACAGGCAAAAACAAGTGGTTCTTCCCGAAGCTGAGATTCTAAATCTTGAATCAAAAATCATTAAAAACACCCCCAAACTAAACAAACAAACAAAAAAAAGAACTAAGTACCAAGAAACAACTTTAGATCAAGAAAGTGCCTCAGCCCAGTGCAACTCAAATCCATAGGTCCAATGATAGACCGGGCCACTTCAGAGTCATGGAGCTGCAGAGCAATGATTCAAAGAGAGGAAGTGAGAAGCAGGGAGCTCACTGACCAGTGAGTGCAGAAGCATGGGGGTGAAGGTCAGTGGAAATGTGGCAGGGCTCTGACAGCTCTCAGGTTCAGGTGGTCCATGACAGGCTACCACTAGAGGCAGGCACAGAGGCCCGATTCACAGGAAGGCAAAGGAATAAAGTTAAGAAAAAAAGAGTCTTCCTACTCTCTCTGAACTTACACAAAAGACCACACCTCCAAGAAGTGGAATCAGGCTACCACTTGATAACAGTTGGGTTACACCTGTACACATTCACATAAATTCTACTTGACATAAAAAATTAGCTGCCACACTTACCTATAAATGTTTGTATTTCTTTGTGATAAATAGACTATTAAATAATTTAAAGAGAAACAAGTTGTGACATGATAAGCACCTAATACCCCTTGTCACTAAATATTAAATTTCTTATGATGAACTGTAAACTTTCATTTTCTATTCTGTGTGCAAAACACTACAATGAGAATCAAAGCATGGACCTACTAATCTCATTGAGATGAACAAATAAGTATCATTGCCCATTTATTACCAGGACAAAAGTTGATCAGTTTAACTGCAATAAAATTTGACTCCCCTGCAAACTAAGTACATTCATTAAATCTATATAAGTTGCATCTGCCTGCACACTATTTTCTATGCTAAATACTCCATAGATAAATACATAATAAATAATGGAATGATATCATGTAACTTAGATTCATTAATTGAACTGTTACTTTCTGTTATGACAGTAATAAATATCTACATTGCTAGACAATATTTTCACTCCAACACTAAACAAAAGTATCATTCACAAATAATCACACCTAGAAAGACTCATTATACTACACTATAAATAACAAAAACATATTTATTATGAATATAGTGATGATAGTCATAGCATTATTATTCTAGTATGATATAATTACACAAGGAAACAACTAATAATAAAAATAATTTTTAAAAATTGTAAGATTTTACAGAATAGATATTCTGATTTCTATTTAGGAGCCATCCCAAATATCATTTATCTGTATGATAGATGATCCTTGCGTGCTATTTGCTTAATTATTGCACCTGTTACTATTTGCCAAGTTATTTAAAAATATTTTGCTGCTTTATGAATTATCTACTGATTACCACTATGGCAGTCATGTGCTTGTGTTAATTTCATGATGGAGATATAGGGGTGGAGTCTAGCCTGTTAATCTGGAGATAGCCATTGAGTAGCCAATGAGGCTCTGTGTGGGCATGGCTTTCTCCTGATACATCTGCGAAATCTCATGATATTTTCTTCGTGAAGATGAGAAGCTATCTTCTCCAATTGTTGGGAGTTAGTTTTCAGAGATGATGAATCATGGACAAGAAAATATGACAACGTCCGTGAAGCTGGAGGAGCTGGTGGAGAGACCACACAGCTTTGCCCTGATGGAGCCAGACTTCTGAGCTGGGGCGGCCACATGGAGACCCCTGCTAGTGATGAGTTGCTTCTGCCACCACGGGATGCTGTTAATGGACCCTGAGCCCTGGAAGCGAGGAGCCATGGGGATACCCCTGCCAGCACCAGGATTCTGCACCCACTGACCTGTGACTTCGTGAGTCAGAAAGAGGTATTATAGACTGGTGTTAGGCATATGGGCTAATATCGGACTTATGACTTTGAACTGAACTGGGTTGGGATGGTTTCTCAATGTTCCATTCTTCTGTATATAAACCCTTTCCTTACATCCATATAGGTGTCTATGAAATTTGTTCCTCGAGTCTACCCGGACTAACACAACCACTTTAATGTCACTTTGAAGACTAAGATTTTCCTGACCCATGGTGTTTTCAATCACCTCCTATGCATGTCAAGGTTGTGTATTGAATAGAGAAAACTGAATAAAAATCAATACATTTAAATTATGATGCTGGTGAAGAATATTGAAAGTACCATGAACTCTGAAAAGAACAAACAGACCTGTCTTGCATGAAGTACATCCAGAAGCAAGAAAACAAGATGTTATCTCATATATTTTGATAATGTTGTCAAAAAGGCCAGTCCTTGAAAAGAAGCAAAGTGCCTGGAAAGGTAGAAGAACAGTCAAAAACAAAAAAGCCCTTCAAAAGATGGATGGGCACAGTGGCTGCAAAAAGACTCAAGCATAACAATTATAAGGATGGCCCAGGATCTAGCAGTGTGTATTTATTTATTTATTTCTGTTGTCCACAGGACTGTTATGAGTTGAAACTGCATTGAGAGCACCTAACAAGAGCAATTTTAATTTCATGTGAAGTGAATGCTGAACTTCTTTAGTCAATCAGTGAAAGACTGGAGGTTCAAGTCTGCCAGTGGCACCTTGGAAGAAAAGTTGAGCAGTCAGCTAAACATTGGAAAAGCCAAGTACTGACAGCCTTATGGAGCACAGTCTGTCTCACACAGACCATGTGGGGTGCCAGGAGGCAAAACTGACTCCATGGCAAAAAATTGGTTGACTCTGTTAATCTTTTGAGTAAAAACTCTCATTTACAAGTATGCCAGGCATGTATATAGATGAAAATATTTATATATGATGATGGGGAAATATATCTATGTGCATATACTTATTTGGTTAGCATTAAGGCAGCAGGTCGGCATTGGACCTCCACTCAAGTACTTTCTCAATGCAAGAACACTTTGATCTATTAATTTGGCATTTCATTATGCTCTCACCTTCCCAACACGATCACTGAAGATAAATAAGCAAAAGTGGTGAAGAAAACTGATGGTATCTGGCTATCAAAAGGTATAGCACATGGTGTCTTAAAGCTTAAAGGTAAACAAGTGGACATCTATCTCAGAAGCAACAAAGCCCTCATGAAGAAACATACCAACCTGTGTGACCATGAGGTTTCAAAGGGATCAGTTCTCAAGCATCAAAGAACTAAAAATCTTATCAATTGTTCCCATCTTCCTGATATGATCACTGAAAACAGATGTGTGCATAAGAAAATGTGGTGAAAAAAGCTGATGGTGTTCAGCTATCAAAATATACAGCATCTGAAATTTTAAAGATTGAAGGGAAACAAGTAGCCATCTAGCTCAGAAACAATACCTACCTGGAAGAAGCACACCAGACTGTGTGACCATGAGGTGTCAAAGGGATCAGATATCAGGCATCAAAGAACGAAAAAAATGTATCATTATAAATAGGGGAAGTACAGATTGGGGACCAAAAGGCTTTGGGCCAAAACCCATCTGTAGGTGAAGTAACATCCCCTTAGAGAAGGGTGGTGGGAGAAGATGATCAAGTCAGTGTACAGTGTAGCAACAATGAAACATGCATCTTTCCTCTGGTTCTGGAATGCTTTCTCTCACCCCCCACTTCCCACTATTATAATGTCAATTTAACTTACAAATCTTGCTAAACCCGAGGATGTACACTGGTACAGATAGGAACCAGAAACCTGGGGAATCCAGGACAGATGATCCCTTCAAGACCAGTGGTGAGTGGTGATACCGAGAGGAGGTGAGAGAAGGTGAAGCAGAAAGGGAACCAATTACAAGGACTTACAGATGGCCTCCTCCCTGGGGATGGACAGTAGGTAAGTGGGTGAAGGGAGACATCAAGCAATGTGTGACTTGAGAAGATAATAATTTATAAATTATCAAGGGTTCGTGGGGGTGGGGTGGGGGTTGGGAAGGGAGAGGAAATATGAGGAGCTGATACCAGGGGCTTCAGTGGAAAGAAAATGTTCTGGGAATGATGACGGCAACAAGTTTACAAATGTGTCTTGCATACAACAGATGCATGGACGGATTGTGGTGGGAGTTGTATGAGCCCCCAACAAAATGTTTAGTAGAAAAAACTAGCTAACTAATTAACTAACTGACTAGATAAATAAAGTATGACAGCCATACAGAATTCTCTGTATATTTATGTCTACATTATATTTTTACCTTCCACTTCAACTAATTTTATTATATGTACTACCTTAAAAGTTCATTTATACAAATTCTGTAATTTCTTCATCCCTTATAGTAAGTGGCTAAAGTTGAGTACTTCACATAAATATGTGATGTTAATTTTGATTCATCTTGGATCATTCTGTTTTTCAGGTCAATTTTATGAAGGCTGTTATGTATTTGATATAAATGTAGTGAATTTAAATATTATATCTCTATTATATGTCTATACATACATCTCTATTGTATTTCTCTTGATTATTCTAATTCTGGTGATTCCAGGCAGGATGGTTGTGCAAGAACTATTTTCATACTTTTACACTTTATAATTATAAATTTATGTTTTTTGGTAATCATATATGTTTGCATGGATTCAAATGCATTTTTTGCAGTTTAGAGGGGGAGGGTAAAGAGGAAAGGAAAAACAGAGGGACAGAAGAAGAAAATGGAGCAGAGAAAAAATGAAAATACTATAACTAATTGCATCAACCATTCTCTATGTTGGTTGTATGATATATATATATATATATATATATACACATATATATATACTGGACTGGGTTGCCTGTTCGCTCATTCAATCGTGTGTAATCAGTGAGCATTTGTAACTTCAGGTTCTATCTTTACAGATTTATCTGTATACCACATAGCCTAAGCAGTAGATCTCTGAAACTTAGTCTTGCCTACATAAAAATGCTTCAAATAATCCTTTTTAAATACACTCAACTTATATTCATTGAAATAAGACTATTAAAAGAAGTGTGGGCGCTGAGCCCTGGTAGCATAGTGGTTGTGTGGGGACGCAGTCCACAGTGTTGACTATTCAAATCCAGTAGCAGCTCTCCAAGAGCAAGGCTGGGCTTCCTACTCCCACCAGGGCAGTGATGTCCACAAAAAAAAAGAAAAAAGAAAAGAAGTGTGATGCCTCAATATACCAAGCATAAACAAACTCATTGCTATTGAGTAAATTCTCACTCATGCCTCCCTAAAGGAGAAGATTTATCCCAGAACTATCCTCGTGGGTTCCTGAGACTGTAACTCTGATTAGCAAACCCCATCTTTCTCCTGTTCTGTACATGGTAGTTTCAAACTGTAGATTTTGAGGGTTAGCAGCCCTACATGTAACCTGCTACAACTCTGTTTAAACCAAACTTGGTGCCATGGAGTTGATGCTAACTCAGTGATTCTTTAAGGATAATTCCTAGAGTGCAGGATAACTACAAGACAAAGTGAAAATGCATGCAATCATCTATACTTCTAAAATATAGATATCAACTTATTTTCACATCTTTTAGAACTTCAGATAATAGGAACTTTACCGTATGTGTATGGGAAATGTACTAGAGCAGGCATCCACACATCTCACAAGTAATGTTTCAAAGCTTCTTGGTCCAATGGAAAATGTAGTGGGGCATAGCCTACTTTGTCTGGCAGTTCTGTTGCCATGAAGCCAGGGTCTGACGTGTCTCCATGCTCCTATGCTGACATCAACTGATGTGTTCTTCCCACAGCATTCTGCTTCTCTGCTGGGTTCCTTCATTGCAAGAGCCATACAGAACTATAGATAATACAATTAAAGGACTGTTTTTCTTTTTCTTTTTTTTCAGTTTTTTTTAGGCATCACTGCCCTCTGGTGGTGGGAAGAGGAGGCCCAGCCTTTGTTTCTGTGAGCTGGAATTGAACCTCCATCCCAGTAGGCTGCCATCCCACGCACAACCACTACGCCACCAGGGCTCAGCCCAGGACTGTTTTTCTTTTAATCAAAAACTCACTTTATTGGGAGCTCTTACAGGGTTTTTTTGTACTTTAAGGTTGATTTTCCCCCCAATGATTTTATTAGGGGCTTTTATAGCTCTTATAACATTTAATACATCATTTGTATCTAGAATTTTTGTACACATATTGCCATATTCATTTCCAAATATTTTCTACTTAAGCCCTTGGTATAAGCTCCTCTTTCCCCCATTTCCTTTTTTTAATGAATCATTTTATTGGGGTCTCATATAACTCCGATCATGATCCACATATACATCAATTGCATGCAGGCCACATTTACACACTTGTTGCCATCATCACCCTCAAAACATCCTCCCCCCACTTAGACCCCCAGTACCAGCTCCCCATATTTACCTACCCTCTCCTTCTCCGCCCCCCATGAAACCTTAATAATTTAGAAATTGTTATTACTTTTTTGTATCGTACACTGTCTTCACTTCCCTGTAGTTCATACCCCAGAGAGGAAGTTATATGTAGATTCCTGAAATTGTTTCCCCTTTCTGCTCCACCATTCCATCATCCGTCTGCCCTCCCAGTATCACCACTCCCACCACTAGTCCTGAGGGATCATCTAGCTTGGATTCCCCATGTTTCCGACTCCAGTGTGCATCCCCTGGTCTAGCTGGATTTGTCTGGTAGAATTGGGATTATGATAATGGGTAGGAGGAAGCATTTGAGAACTAGAGGAAAGTGTCATTGTTAGAGCATATGTCATTGTTAATATACTGTACCTTAACTGGCTCATCTTCTCCCTGCAACCCCTCTGTAAGAGGATGTCACATCACCTATTGATGGGCCTTGGGTCCCCAATCTGTACGCCCCTCATTTATTATGATATAATTTTAGTTCTTTGATGCCTGACACCAGATCCCTTCAATACCTCATAGTCACTCAGGCTGGTGTGCTTCATCCATGTGGATTTTGTTGTTTCTGAGCTGGGTGAACACTAGTTCACTCAAGCCTATAGGACCCCAGATGCTATCTCTTTTGATAGCTGTGCACCATCCATCAGCTTTCTTCACCACATTCGCTATGCACACATTTGTCGTTAGTGATCATATCAGGAAAGTGAGCACGCAATGTTATGATTTTTAGTTCTTGAATCCTGATCACTGATTCTAAAGTACTGTTTTAAAAAGAAGTCTAATAGGTTATCACAAATTAGGAGCAACAAACAGTAAGTATATAGACATTGGTCCTCAAAAGCACCTCTTCTCCACCAGCAGCTGGTCTTTCTCGGGTCCTCAGCCCTTATCCACATAGTCCTTTGCTTTTCCTTCCCAGGTCAGGAAACCAGCCCACCTGGTACACTTCCATAGCCTCATAGTCTTGGGACAGATGATGAGAAAGTGCCCCTACTCTCCTCTTTGTTCCCCTTTCCTTTATATATAGATATATATATATATCTATATCTTTATATATATATATATATATATATAGAGAGAGAGAGAGAGAGAGAGAGAGAGAGAGAGAGAGAGAGAGGAGTATTTGTCAGGCAAGTGTCTCATGAAGTTGTAAAGGTTAGCATGTGTGGTAGTTACATAAACTGTGATCAACTTGAGACTTAAGAGTGAATAGGTAGAGTTTAGCCTGTCAATCAGGTCGCAGCTTGATTACATCGTTTGGAGGCACTAAGGAGATAAATAGCTCACTGAAGGCAGGACACACATTCACACCCTGAGAGACTTTCCTGCTGAAAAGACACATGGAGCTACTGCTAGAGCCCTGGAACTGCAGGAACCAAGTGGAGACCTGTGCCAGTGCTGAAATGCTTCTGCTCCCTCTGGATTCACGAGACTTTCCACCCACTGGACTGTGATTTTCCTGCTTTGGTCTTCATTGTATGTTTTATGTGACCCTGAAGAGGAACTTAAAGAGTAGTATTGGAAATATGTGCCAATATTGAATTTATGGACTTTATCTGTAATGGAATGGAATTAATTATATATTGATTACTGTTTTGTATAAAACTCTCTCTTATACACATATTGGTGTCTATGAATTTGTTTCTCTTGTCAACACAGACTAAACAACATTTCCCAGATCAGTGTTTCAAACTTCAAGCTAGATACTTCTTCTGAACTACCTGTTTGTAAGACATGGTGAACCACCAAATCTGCAGGTCATATGGAAAGCTCCAGGTTCACGGTCCAAGAATTGGAGGCAAAAGTTCGAGAGAGGATGTGATTTGAGAGAACACCCATGTCTATTGGCTGCAGACCACATTCCCAAAGAAACTCTGCTTTTGATCAGTTGGTTCCTCACATCAGCACCCAACTAAACTGTTACATTTCTATATGGGAACACTCTACTGTTGTGACTTTTCCAGAATGTTTCATTTTGTTGTTAGTAAAGTGTTATTGATATTGTTGCTTTCCATTGAGTCAGGAAAAAAAAGAAACACTAGTCTGACACTTGCTATCACCACAACTATTGTTTGTACTAATTGTTGCTGCAACTATACCAATCCATATCATTAAGAATCTGCCCCTCCACTGAAGTCTTTTCATCATGGATGACGCTGCTAATATTTTAAATCGTGCATGGCAACATGCAAACCCTCAAAGTATAGTAAATGGTCAGGAAAATACAGAGGATTATGAGAATAAAGCTTTTCTTACTTTTAGACAAGACCAATTTTTGGACTAAATATTTAATGTATTTAATGTCTCCTCTACTACATGTTCTCTGAATCATGCAATCACATGCTATATTTTGGCTGTTTTATGGATTTTTCTGAGGTTCATATTGATTATAATATCATGAGGTAGAAAGTCACATAGTTACGGACATCTGAGAACCACAGGATTTACTTCTAGACAAAGTTCAGCAATTGATTTTCTGTGGGCCATTCGAAAAATCACTGGTACTCATGTACCCTCCATCTTTTCACATACAAAAGGGAACCAGTGATTCTTTTTCCTATGAAATTCATAAGTATTCAAAAAACATTAGCCCTAAAAATAATTTCAAAGTGTTTTGAAGTGCCCAAACACAAGGACAACAAAATATATTATTGCATAGTGCAAAATTTTTGCAAATGATTGACACCAACATATCTATGATTTCTAATTTAATCATTTAGCTTATTAAAATGAGTTTTCTATTATAATTTAATTTATTTGTTCATTCTTCACATTAAAGTTTTAGTATAAAAGACATCATAAAATTTGTTTAAATTAAGACATAAAAAAGTTTTTTTCATTCTCTTCTTCACTGCTTCCCCATAAATAATTTTTTAGGACATAATCTAGACCCTCACCAGCTATATAAATCAGTATTGTCCAAGAACTACCATGATTAGTTTCAAAATAGTTTTTTCCTTCCTGTCATCCTTGATATTAGCTCCTTATTTTCTCCCTCCCCTGCATTACCCCAAGAACCCTTATTCTATAGATCCTCACACTCAAGGCTCACAATACCGAAAGCAGAATCGTTTTAACGACAATAACAAAATGTACCGGGAGAAGTCCCAATTGGGGGTGGGTGGGGAGGTGAAGAGAGGTTGGACAGAAAGTATTGAAAACTGGATCAAGCTCAAAGCTTATCAGAAGGGAGATGTGTTCATCTGGGTAGACTAGAGAAATAAATTCCTAAACATGCATAGATGAATAAGACAGAGCTTTACAAACAAGAGGAAATGAACTTTGAGAAAACATCCCAACCCAGTCCAGATCAAGTTCACAAATTTGATATGAGCCCATATGTCCAACAGCAATTCACAAAATCCTTTTCAGACTCATGAAGCCCATGCAATGATGCTGAATGCAGGAAGATCACAGATAAATGGGTAAAATGTCCTTGGATTCAGTGACAGTGTCAGCACTGGCAGGGGTCTCCACATGGCAGCTCCAGCACCCAGGGATGCATCAGAGTATTTTCCCATTGCTTCTCCTGTGGGATGTCTCAGAGAGAGCCAGTATTGTCAGTCTCCAGAGGAGTTAGTGTTGCCAGTATAAAGTCTTCAGGGAAGTGAACCAAGATAGACTGTCTCTGCCTCCAAAAAGGAATTCCCACATTACCCAGAATTCTCAGGAGAATGTCACACCCACACAGAGCTCTCAATGGCAATCTCCACATTGACAGTCTAGACTCCACTCCTACACCCTTAACCCTCAAATTGGCACCATATTATGTGACTGCCACAGGAGATCAAATGAAAGATTTTAATTATCCAAGACAGAGTCATCATTTTAATCTACTCTAATGTGTTCAGTTTGGTTGTTATATGTTTGACATATATAGTATGCATACATATGTGTATACAAAGTCTCTATGTTTTTACATATATGATATGTGGTTTAGATGCTTTATGATACTCATTCAGTGCCAAACCAAACTTGGTAAATTTACTTGCTTCTATTTGCTTATAAATGACAAAAAGAGCCTTAAGTAGTTATTCAAAATTACCCTAATGATGAAATCTTCTCCAACATGCAAAAAAAGTCTGTTATGAAAATATTTTAGAAGTTCATTCCAATACCTAATAATCCAGTAATTAGTCCCAGAACTATAAATGTCATCAAGGGGGAAAAGGGACAAATTTAATGGCCCTATTGTGAGGCATATATTTTCAAATATACTAAATAAACTACACATATTAGATGACAAAATAGATGACTATGATCTACTAAAAAAAGAGGTACTTATATGTATCAAAACACTTCATCAAAAGAGTGAAAAGAGAACCTATGAAGTGAGAAAAAAATGACAATGACACAATAGAGAGAAGTAACCTCTAAAAGGTATTGGATACTGCAAAATTTCAATAGCAAACTATGAGTAATCCAATTAAAAAGTGGGTAAAATACATGAACAGAGATGACATCTACCAAAAATGACATCTACGTGGCAGACAAGCATGAAATGCTCGTGATCACTAGCCATCAGGGAGATGCCAATAAAGAAAGTCATGAAGTACCACCTTACCCCAGTGACAGCAAATCCCCAAGAGAAAACACGGAAAAGACGGGAGAGGCTGCAGAAATACAAAAACCCTCAAAATCTCCTGGGGAGAATGTAATTGTGTACAACCACTGCGGCAAGTGATATGCACTACCTCAAGCAATGGGAAAAAGAAACTCTGTTCAATCCAACATCCCCTCTGCCAGTATCAAGCCTCAAGAAGGAAGAGCCATAGCAAGAGCGACTCATGAAAACCCTTGTTCATGGCACCATTGTTCGCAATGAAATAAAAGGCAAGCAACCTGAATTCCCATCAGTAGAAAATTGCATATTAAAAATTAATTTAAAAGAAAAATGCATAAAGAAACTTTGGTACACATATACATCAAAAAACTATACATTGCTGAAAAGCCATGGAAAACCAAGCAGTAACACATAGCATGGATGGGCCTGGAGAGCATTATAGAGTGAAATTAGCCAATCATAAAAGGACATATTCAAGATCACTGTTCTTGGGAGGGGAAAGAAAAAAAAAAGACTCATATCAAAGCACAGACTTTGGAGCTTGCTAAAGTGGGTAGAATAAGGGAGTGATGGCAAAGAAAGAGGTTTGACATTAACAGCTGATAACTTGGGTGAATTTGAAGATAGTATTCCACAAGACAGATTAGGGAGTCAGAGACTGATAAATTCTTTGGGGACTGAAATGGAGTTTAATCTGATGAATACAAAGTTGATGTTAGCTGAAAAAAAGCTGTGCAAGCAATTTATTTACTCCTAGTCAGAAAAAAAAGAGAAGCTTTTTTTTCAAAACTATTCCAGTGAGCAGAATACAGTCATACAAGAGACATTCTTGATTGTGCTTTCCTGTTTGAAATCAGAATATGAAGAGAAAATATACCTCTGGGGTTGGAATTTACATGTTCAAGAGTCATGCAGAGATATTTTACATTAACTGTGCCTTCAGGGTCATGCTAAGAAACAACTATTGGCCATAAACAAGTAAAAAGAACAATACAATTCTTATATCAGTAGCTGTATATCTTTGTTCACTTAACTTGACAGTAGGTCCTGGCTTTAATCACAAGTAGATAAATATGAGAAGTTTCTCGGCATTGTCTGTCATTTTAGGTGACATACATACCAAGTATGTCATACATGTCAAGTTTTAAAAATTTCATAGAGTCTGTGTTAAGGAAAGTACCTTAGACTCACTGAATTTTTTAAGGTGGGTGGTGGAGGGGTGGAGGTACTAACTGCATTCAACTAACTTGGAGTACATTAAGGATATGAAATGTAAACTTCCATGTAATGCATAATAATAATAAAAGTGAGTACCTCTAGCTTCAGTGTTACACATGGTAGGTAACTTCAGTTGTTTGGATATTTGGATTTCAAATTTGTCATATAGATTAGAGGGCTTGAAACTAATTATGTTCTAATTTCCCCCTTATCACATGATGCAGCAACATGGGTCTAAATCTTTGGAGTCTTTTGAGGCAAAACTGTCAGACTGGGCATAGATCACTCCTGATTTTATCTTAAATGTAAAATGTGCCATGATGCACAATGTTCAATTCTGATTCTTGACAGTTATTAGACATTTACTGAAATTTGTATCTTTTTGGTCTTTCTCACAGTGTGTTACAAAAGGAGTTTGTCACTGGCATTAAGTATTTTGTCTTTTCTTCAAAGGATTCTCTATGTTTCTAAATTTAAGCAAAAAGGGATAAAAATTAAAATTGGAATTAGATGTAACAAATGCATGATAATAATTTGTCTGAAGGTGTTTTTCTTTTCCATAAACTGCTTTCTAGTCAGGATGAAATTAATCATTGCAATCTCCCTATAAGGCATTAAGTATTAAAAATTACTAGATGAATAAAAATGCACACTTTTTGCTGCAAGAGGTGACTTCTTCAGTTTTTTTTTCCTGAACCATTCTATTAGGCGCTAATCCAGACATCATCCCATAACTTAATCACATCAAGCCGTATTGTACAACTGCTGCTTAAATCAGTTTCAAACCATTTTAGCCTGTCCTGAACTCCTGGCTATTGGCTCCGAGTTACCGCACCACGTCTCCCACCACACCCCAAAAGAAACACTATTCTAGTTGTTGTCTCCATAGATGCACTTATCCTGGGTTTGTATACTGAAAAACATAGGAAAACACAAAGCGAAGTCTCAAGAAGACTACCAAAAATGACAAAATCACCAAGATAAACTTCCAACAATAGTAAATCCTTGATTAGACCAAAAGTGTATCAGAGGCGCGATCAAGTGACAAGGTTTTAACCATTAAAGTCAAATGTAACACTTTGAGCTACCACCGTCATATCTCCAACACTGTGTCTGATAACCACGCTATCCCCACCCCTCAATTGTGGTCAGAGGGAAATCACTGGAGGCTTATTATGTGTAGATCCTGCAAGTGTATTTTGGAATTCCACTGTCATCCATAGCCTTCTGCACACCGGTATCTCACAATCTAAATTCCAAATTTTTAAATAATAATGATCTCTTTCCCTAGTACCAGGAAACATTCTGATAGCACTACCGATATCAATCTATACATTTTATATGGTTAAATAAAAAAAATTCTGTAAAACATTTTAATGGATGCTAAAATCTCCCTGCCATAAAAGTTAATATCTAAATTGAAGTCACAGTCTTCAGGAGTTTATTAGTTCTTCTGCTAATTTATTGTATCAATGTCCAAGATATTTTAGCTGTGCTGCCTTTCTCATCTATTGAAAACCAATAGCTGTTGCTAATATTTTCATTTCTTGGGTGCATTATGTTAATATGCATTACCTAACATTATTGTCATTATGACAGACATCATTGTTTATTTATTGCAATGGAAAAAAAGTCAGTAGAAATAAGATCTAGATTTTGTTTTCAATTCCAAAGCTCTTAAAATGTCTCTAGTATGTGTTACAACAAAACATATATCTTAATAGTCTAACTCTCTAGCTTTCTCATTTTCAATCGAAAAGATGGATAATAGATAAGAAAGTAATGAAAAGTTAAGGACTCTATTGAGAAACAGTGTGAAACTGTGGGATTTTCGAACTGGAAGGCACATACTTGGTGAAAAGGAGTGTCTGAAAAAGAGGAAGTCCCTCAAGAAGATGATTGGGTGAAGGGGTTGCAAAAAAGGGCGTCAATGTCCATCTGAACAGTGGGCGGATGTTCAAAGGCACAGCCAGGGAGAGTCTGTTCTATCAGGCACAGGGTCTCTAGATACCTGCATGGACTAAGCACATAACCACAACATCATGGGAAACAGTCTGAACAATGATATGGCTTTGTTTTTGCTCCCTCTTTTTATGAGAGAAATAGGTTATGTGCTGAATTATGTCTGCAAAAAAGAGAGATATGTTCAAATCTGAACCTGTGATTGTAACTCAGCTTGGTCATTTCAGATATGGTCACTAGAGTGTCTTAATCTCTTTATGACTGCTGTCCTTATAAGAAGAGGAGAAACAGATACACGAGGTGCAATGGAAGCAGAGATTAAAGTTATGTTGTCTCAAGGAATGTATGGGGCTACCAAGAAAAAGAAAGAATTAAGGTAAAATCTTTCCATATGGTCATGGGAGACTGTGTGATCCTTCCAACAGTCTTATTTTAATTTCTAGTTTCCAGAAAGTGTGGTTGGAATGCAAATTGCTCTTGTTTCAAACTACCCACTGTGGTAATTTATCACAGCCATGGGAAATGAATACAAAGGTACGGAGGCTGTATGGGTTAGCAATTCATAGAAAGCATGGCTACGAACTATACTAATCAAGGACTTTATAGAGTTAGCCAAGTAACCCGGATCCTACTTTCCTCCATTAGAAACAGATTGCTAGTTTGCAATTTATGAAATTTGATATTAAATAAGATAACTTGGTCAAACAACTGCTTATGTTGAAAAGGAAAGGATGGGGCTTAAAAAGAGATGGAGTAGTGTGTTTTTTGTTCTAAGATCTTCCTTGTGAGTTATTCTTTCTCTATTATTATAAAAATATCCCCTACTTCAATTTTCCAATGCCCATCTGTTCTCTCATTTTACACTGGGCCTTGTATAAAGAATGTATAAGCCTAGCCTGAACACACACACACACACACACACACACACACACACTCCCATTTCTCTTCACTTCTATTATAGGAGTTTCCACTGAAAAGCAAAGTGAACTAATGTTGAGACAGGTCAGTCTGGCAACACATTTCTCTTCCTGTGTTTCTGAACACCCTTAGAAAAGTAGGTCCCTCAGTTAACCATGCCATTTTATGACTGCCATAGTGTATGCTGAATATCTTTATTAGCACTCTTTCTCTTGATTCTAATGAACTGTTTATGCTTTTATTTTTTGCTAGATTGAGATCCTTAATGATATAGAGTCAATATTTGTTTTAAGTTGGTTTTGTTTTGTTTTTTGGGGGATATCACTGCCCTCTGGTGGTGGGAGTAGGAAATCCAGTAGGAAGTTCCTGTGGAGTCACTGCTGGAATTGAACCTCCATCTCAGTGGGCCGCAGTCCCGTGCACAATCACTATGCCACCGGGGATCAGCCCTTAATTTGGTTTTTTATTTAGACTAAAACATTTGGTAAGTTCTTAAAATGGATGGATGAAGTGCACATTTCAGATTAATAATGTTAAACTTGCTCAGAAAAGGAGAATATGTAAAAAGCTATACATGCCACTTATATTGAGTTAGAAGTCAATTGTTACAGAAAAATCATAGTTAATGACTTGGTATTATGTATCCTAAATAAAAGAAACCCACTACCATTGAGTACATTCAAAATCATATTGACTATATATATTTTTTTGTTAGGTGGTATCACTAGGTTCTGATTCACAGTAGCCCTGTTTACAACAGAGAAGAACACTGTGCAGTCCTGTGCTGTCCTGCAAGCGTTGCAAAGGTAGCCACCTCATTGCCACATTATTGCTGCCACATTCAATCTGTCTCCTCAGTAGGACTCTTTTATCTCTGACCTTTTACTTTACCAAACATGATGTCCTTTTCCAGGTCTTCTTCCCTTCTGCTACCATGTGCAAAGTACTTGAGACTAAGTCTTGCCAGTTTATCTTCAAAGGTGCATTCTCACCAAACTTATCCAAAATAGATTTGTTTGTTTTTCTGGGAGGCCAAAATGCTTTCAGTATTTCTTTTCATCCGCACCATAATTTAAATTTATCAACTATTTTTCATTTTTTAATTCATTCCACCCTAGAAGAACCTATAAACATTTTGAAAAAAAGTGCAACATTTATCCTTATTTCAACTCACACAATATAAATTCCTGTTCCCCTAGAATGTGCCAAGAACTGTAGAAGAAATACTCTGGGTTTTTAAATTTCTACAAGTATAAGGAAGGATTTTGCATCCCTTTTCTTTGAATGAGTACATGGAAGCCTGAGGCTGAAAGAAAATGGCTCTAAATTCTTAGATACTTGTGAGAATACACTGGTATATGTTTCTTCCTTCAAGTGATTTTTTAATGCCCTAGCGATGAATTTCAAAACAGCCCATGTATGCCTTTAATTTGTTATTGTTGTTGTCATGGTTATTCTCAGTAAGAAAAGAGCCAGTCATGGGAAAATTACTAGAAAGATGACGCAGTAAGGTTAGTGTATAGCTGATCTGGGTGATCTATGTGCTAATGGCATGTAGAAGCTACTCCCACTTGTTCTGTTCCATACATTGCTTCTCATGACTTATGAAAGATTAACTTTCAGGAAAAGAGAGCACATAGCTCACTAAGGAAAGCTGGTTGTTAAGAGACCACCTCTCCAGCATGCTAACATATCTGAGTGCCTTCTATTCCTATAATGCTTCCCTGTTTCCAAAGCCCTTTCTCCAAAGCTAATATGTAAGGCAACAGATGGAAGCAACAGCACATTTAGCTTACACTAAAAAGGTAGACCTGGAGCTGATCCCCGGTGGCGTAGTGGTTGAGTGTGGGACTGCAGCCCACTGGCTTAGCTGTTCAAATCCAGCAGCAGCTCTCCAGGAGCAAGGCTGGGCCTCCCACTTTCACCAGAGGGCAGTGATGCCCCCCCAAAACAACAATAAACAAGCAAAAAGATAGACCTGGATGTAAATTCTGACTCTGCCCTTCTTTTTGGATTGTGAACAGTTTACATGATCTTTTCCTTTGTAGAATCAAGGGTATGGCTATAATAAAACCTATCTCTATCATAAATTTATAAACAATAACCTGAATGATATGTTTATGATTCATCAAAACGCCTTTCTGGGATGCACAGCTGTTTTCTGAGATGCACTGGAGACTGAAAAGAAGCAGCCCTGAGGGTGCAGCAGGTTAAACGCTGGACTATGACTGGAAGACTCCTGTTGGTGCAACCCCCTAACTGTTGCTTTGCAGAACGAAGAGCGAAGCTGTTGCAGTAAGATTGACAGGCTCAGTACCCTACAGAGTGGTGGAACTTTCTTTTAAGACAATCCTGGCCATTGATTTTTTTCTGAGTCAGACAGCATTAGATTGTCAAAAACAGATGGCAATCACACATAATCAAACCATCAAATGCTATGAATTCTTATTTTAAAATGCCCCCTTTTGTTTAGTTACTGCAATGTGTACTGTAGTTGTTATTTATTTATTTTACTTATTATTATGGTTTAGGCAAACATTTATTGAATAGAACATGAGTTTTGCATTCAAAAGTTCATACACATTGTAATGCAATTCAATTTTTGCCGTGATTATTTTTGTGTTAGTTTATTCTTATGCCTTTATATTTTTAGAAATAAGACAGAATATGTATTTTTTAGGAATTAAAATTTGTTAAATGTAAGTTAAGGATTACACACTTCATGGAGTTTATATTTTATTGTAGACATATTTCATTGGTATTGCTTTCATTGTTGTGCATGTTGAACTGGAGTCAACTTCAACCCATGTAGTCCCAGATGTTACATATTCAAATTCCTCAATGGAATGTACATGACAATAATCTTAATGAAAGACGTGTTCCAAGCATTGTTTCTTTTTTCCTGGATGAGTTTGAAACAATATTTAGGTTAGTTAGCAGTTTAGAAAAAATCATTCATGCCACCTAAAGCCTTTTTTTTTTGCGGGGGGGGGGGGCATCACTGCTTCTAGCGGTTGTGGGCACTACCCAGTGCTGCTCCTGAGAGCTGCCGCTGGATTTGAACCATCAAGCCCACGGGCCGCAGTCCTGCACTCAACCACTTACGCCACTGGGGCTCAGCTGCCACCTAAAGACTTTTATCACCACTTAATACTAGTATACATTAAAATAATCCAAGTCATGATAAAAATCATGTAGAATTATGTCTCTGTACGACACTATTTTAAGTTACATATATTTACTGCCTCATTTGAGGATAGTATAAAATTTACTGCAAAGATTTTTATCAGTAAATATGACACAGAGTTTCCTTGTCTCCATTATGTCACCCCATCTATTATTCTCCTGAATGCAATCATTAAATATGTATTTAAAAGATTCCAATTAGACAATAGAAAATTTAGATTCCCTTCTGTTTTTTTCTGTAAGTTATTGTCATATAATGACACAACTACCATCCCATGCTTTACTTGCAATTCTATTAATGCATTGCTTAGTTTTCATTTATCTGTTTAAGATGACATCACATTTGGTTCTCTGACTAGGCAGCATTATAAGAAATTGTGAAGGCAGAAGGACAGGGATAAATGGATTTTCTCATCCTGCCGCAATGCTCTCTGATGAGGACGGCCACAAGATTGGCCCTCCTGGGCTGTGAGTCACAGCTCCATCAAGTTGCTATCATTACATTCGCACCACTGGCTTCCTCATGTCCTATGCGTCTCTGCATTAAAACATCTAGTGTGGCTTCTATGTTTTCATACGTGATATGAATTTTCTTAGCTTTGAGAATTGTGCTGTGCCATGGCCACATTCCAAAACTCTATTTCTTATCAATGTAGATGGAGTAATATATACAACACTATAAATAATATCTAAAGTGGCATTGCCTCAGGTTATACATAAATTTAGAAAATATCTAAAGAAAAGAGTTGATGCTTTGGAGCACTAATGACAAAAGATTAGACAAATTGTGGAAAGACATAATATTTGAAAACAGAGAAAAGCATGAATAAGACAAGAAATAAAGAAAAGACCACTCATTTGTGAGAAAGAAAGACTGATACTGGCTCTTAAATGTAAAGAATCAAAGTAAATAGAAGAAATGATGAAGTAAAAGAGTTGAACAAAATATTTCATAGGTTATCTAACAACACATGGGAAATAGTACAATGAAGTGTGTACAAAGACTTCATTGTCATTGAGTCAATTCAATTCAATGCTTAATAACATGGATAGAAAATCAGAAGTAAGTAACATGCATGGCACTTCTCAATGTGGAAAATTCAGAGAAAAAATTCTATCCATAAATTGAAATTTAGTAAGATTCTATAGACATCGTATTGAGTGATAAAGAATACACCAAAAGAAGATGGAAGAAATACAGAGTTGTTGTACAAGAATAATTGTTCAATGTATCATATGATAAACACATGATGCAATATATGATAAAAATTTGAAGGTGTAAAAGTAAGAAATTCAAGCTACACTAAAAGCATATGGAAACAGTAAGGGAATATTGTTTGGAATGTTTCAACAAAGGAATTCAATGTAAGAAGCCCTCTTTCACTCAAGTCAATAAATGTGACAGCCATATGTATACCATTTCAAAGAAACATGATCCCTTGGAATAATGTAATTAAAAAATAACATCATTAATGTCATTCACAAACAAAATTTTGAAGGAGGTAATTAAAACTGGTTGCAGCTACAGAGAACTGCTGTAAGTCCTGGGCAGTTTCTGAGAGTATATGGAACAAAGGATATCATTGCTGACAGCAGATGAAACAGAACATGTTAGGAAGTCATTTGCCTGATTTTTATTTACTCTAAAAAGATATTTTGTGGTGCAAAACTTTAAAAATTGTGGGTAACATTATTAAGAATGGGAATAACAAAACCATGCAGCATCTGTACATAGAGTAAAAGGTAGTAATTCAAACAGAACTAAGACATACTTAATAATTTAAAATCTGAAAATATGCACATTGGTGTGGTATCCTTTTATCATAGCTATTGCAACTGTATTCTGAATAAATACCCTAAAACTCTGTTCTATTTAGAAGAGCAAGGCATTGGGATTTGAGGAAATCTTTTTAACAAACAGCAATTTAACACAATTTTGTGTACTGAAAGTGAGGAGAATTAAAAACATTTGCTGATGAAGATAAGAGAGAAGCCTTAAGTAAGGATTGCACCTTAATATAAAAAAAATAAAATTTTGCACAATTTAGCCAGTAGATATCCCCCTGATCACAGGGGAATATTGCATTTGTTGAGGACTTCATTTAATTTGGATCAACAAACAATGCTTGAGAAGCAGCAGTGAGCAGATCAAAAGATGAGTTGCTTGGGCAAATTTGTTGCATTCAACTGCCAATGAGTAGATGTCGACTCATAACAATCCTATAAGACAAGGCAGACCGGCCCCTGCAAGTCTCTGAGTCTATGGGTCTTCACAGGATAAGAAAGCCCCATGTTCCTTCCATGGAGCTATTGGTGGTTTTGAACTACTGACATTGTGGATCACCCACAATGTTGTGGAACCCAGTGAGTAACCACTAGACCATCAGTGGTGACCCATTTAAATTGCAGAAGACCAAAGATGTCATTTTGAGTACTAAAATACACCTGACTCAATGGTATTATCACTTCTGTCATCTGCAAGTGAAAACTGGAAAAATATAAGGAAGAACAAAGAAAAATTGATTAATTTGAAACACAGTGTATATGGAACAGTATTCAAAGTATGATGCACTGTCAAAAAATAAAAGGTTTAGTGGGAAGAAGTACATGCAGAATTCTACTGAAGTAAGGATGGTGAGGTTTTGTCTTAAGGACTTTGAGCATGCTATCAAGAAAATGAAACCATTCTCAGTAATAGATCTGTGGAACAAAGGGAGACTCAAGATGGATTGACACAGTAGCTACAAAAATGGGGCTCAAACATAACAACTCGGTGGATGAGAGATGACTGAGGAGCCTTTGATTCTATTGAACATAGGGTCACTATGAGTCAGAACTCACTCGTTGGCACCTAACAATAGCCATAACAAGCTGCAGTTTAATTATTTAAAATGGTAGCAGTCTCTTTGTAGACTAACTTTAATTTAAATAGAAATGAATAGTTTAAAGTTAAATATGTTAGTGGTGCTAGCTGCAGTAGAGTCAGGCCCCTGACTCATCCTCCCCATGCACAGGAGAACTCCACTCTGTCCTTTTCTACATAAACCCCATGATGAGTTGGAGATCTGACAGTTAAGGGGCAATCCACAGGGTTTTCATTGTCTGATTTTCAGAAGTAGACAATGAGTACAATTTTTACAAAATTCCATACTGATTAGTTTGGAAGCTCTGAAGAAATCTGTTTAGCATCACAGCAACATAAACATAAAAGAGCATTTAAAGGGCAGCTGAAGTGATGTTCTTATTTCATGGATGACAATAGAACTGAGGCTCCCTGTGGCAGTCATGTGCTTATGTTAATTTTATGATTGAAATGTAGGGGTAGGGGTGGAGTCTAGCCTTTTAAACTGGAGATAGCCATTGAGTAGCCAATGAGGCCTCCATGTGGGCATGTCTTTCTCCTGAGACTTCTGGGAAATCTCGCGATATTTCCCTCATGAAGATGAGACGCTATCTTCCCTAGCTGTTGGGAGTTAGTCTCAGAGACAATGAATCATGGAGAAGACAAGATGGCAGTGTCTGAGGAGCTGGAGAAGAAGCCATACGGCTTTGCCTCTGAAGCTGGAGCGGCCACATGGGACCTCCAGGGCATTGAGTTGCTTTTGCCCTCACTGGATGCTGTTGATGAACCCTGAGCCCTGGAAGTGAGGAGCCATGGGGAGATCCCTGCCAGTGCTGAGATTCTGTCCCCACTGACCTGTGACTTCGAGAGTCGGAAGGAAACATTATAGACTGGTATCAGGCATATGGGCTAATGTCAGACTTATGACTTTGAACCGGACTGGGTTGGGATGCTTTCTCAGTGTTCCATTCCTTTTGTATATAAACCCTTTATATCCACATGCATGTCTATGAAATTTGTTGCTCTAGTCTACCTGGACTAACATACTCCCCAAAACTTAAATAATCGATTTTGTATCTAATTAATGAGAAAGTCCAACTAAGGTTTTCATCTTTTGTACATTATTATAGTGCTGTGATATTTGCATGATTATACATCAGCCAGCCACTCTTGGCTAGATATTAAGTCAAAATTGTCCATCAAGTGGTAGCATGATGACACCTCCTTGGGGCTGGATGGTCATTTGCATGAGAATGAAGAACTCTGGAAACTCAACTACTTCACCTTCCTCTTAGTAGAAACTTCACTGGGACTCTGTGTCTGCCTCTAGGGGTGACCTCAACTCTGCACTGGCCTGATATCCTCTCACTTCATATCCTGTGTCACCAGTGTGGAGCTACACAATTCTGAAGAGGGACTTATATAACTAGCTTTGGGTTTATGAACTCTGAGTTGGAATGGGTCGGCATGTCTTCTTGATATATAATAATTTCTTAATATGGAGATCTTTTTAATATTCATATGTGTATCACTGGATTTGTTTGTTTAGACAATCCAGCCTGACACAAGTGCCAATTCTAAGCTGTTGAGGTATAACAAATGAACAAATGTTTTTTGTTTTCTGGAATAAACAGCAACAACAAAATATAACAGTGGCAGAGTATTTAATTAAGGGTTCAAAGCTCTGAGTGATATTCATGGAGGCTAGGATCTGGAAACTTCTAATAATTGGCTTGTGTGCTTTCTCTTACCCCAGTCTCCTTTTCTCTCTCTTGGTACAGCAATTCTATGTGAAAGAAGCATGGTTATGTGAATGTTAGGAATATCTTGAAGGGCAAAAGGAACAAAGTACTCACATTTCTTTTTTATTGATGATTAAGAGAAGTGTACACAGTGTTGGAACTTGTATTACTTTTTAGAATAAGGGATACAACCAGTTTTTCCCATATCATCAGAGTCTCCCATCCACTAACAACATTGTGATAGAAATAATTACTTCATCTCTTTATATTCAAGGAAATCTGTACCTAGTTTTATTAATACACTCAAACAATCATGTTCACTGTTGATTTATTTAGCTTTATCTGTAAGAAGGTGAAAATATGACAGCAATAACTCCAATCTTAATATATAAGGTTTCATTTAAATCACTATTCTTTCATTTCTTTGAATTATGCTAAGTATATTACAAGTATTTTAAAGAAGAATTGAACAAATTAAAGCAACATTATATTGCAGTCTAAGTAAAGATATATACTTATGCATATATAATTTATCCTCTATTTATAATTCATATGTGTACAAATACCATAATTTATTGAGGTATAGAAGACAGCAAGGTTAAAAAACAAATGGCTAAGCCTAATAGAGGTTTTAAATGTGACTGAGAGCCACTCAACTAAGATAAAGGCCTCCAACATGCTACATTAGCCTACTGATGAATATTTAGATTGCATTTTAATTTTGATCTCTTGGAAACTAAGCACAAATAAACACTTTTAATTCAAAGTTTGGAACTGTAAGAATTTCTTATTCAAGTGCAATGTGACAAATGTTACAATGATGGACAAAGATTGGCAAATTCATCTTGAGTTTTCTGTCTCCTTTAAATGCAAGATTTTTCTTTAATGTGTAGAAAACTCGTCTTTTTCAGAAATCTTCAACTTTCAGTTTTAAAGAGAAAATGCTATTGCTTTTTGACCCATTCATGCATACTCAAGACTATTTGGTGTGGATTTTCCATTTTGATACCACTGTTTCAAAAGAATTTGAACTAATCTTAATGCCTCTTAAAAACAAACAATCTGTAGAGAATATGAATGGGTGTGACTTGCTCTGGACTCATGCTATTCAACACTACTACTCACTTCCATTGTGTCTTTGGAAAGATAAACTATCCAGTATACAAGGTTGAATCCTGCAAATGCAACTGGGAAGAGAATTCGGGAATACTGATCAATTTTACTGGTGCCCGCAAAGGTAGGGGAGATGGACGGCGGGGTGGTAGGTGTAGATTGTAAAATAGGCACTCTACTAAGAACTTTACTGGCATCAGGAGATGAAACTATTGGTAACGTCAAAGAGGTGATTCTTTTCTTCAGGTAGTACTTGGAATCTGAATGCTGTAGAAGAAAACACACAAAGCCTGTCAGACGGATTTATTGTTAGTTGTCATCTGTTGTTTTTAACTTATGGTGATTCCATGTGTACATTGTAGAACTATTTCCACAGTCAGTTTTCAGGGCTATGACCTTTCACAAGATCATTAGGCCTATCTTTCAATTTATCTTTCAGTTACTTTGAATCAACTACCTTTTGGCTAGCAGTTGAGCACTTGATTGCTTCACCCAGGGTTCCTTAGGTAAAATGTTAGATATTCCAGACCTAATCATCCATATTTTGATCACTGATATACTTTAATACTTAACTACAAGTAACAACATTGAACATTCTTCATATTTCATAATATATCCCTTACCAAGAAGAGATATAACCCAAATACTTAGGAGAACAAAAATTCACTTGCTTTACCCAATATTTTATGTAATAGCCTTATAAATAAGCAAGTTATTGATTTCTAATAACTTGCTCCATGTGCCCCAAACTGTGCTCAACATTGTATGATTAAGCAGAGGCAAGTCAACCTGCAAAGGTCCATCTACCTCCCAGTTTTATATTTTCCCATGGAACAGTAGGAGTAAGCAATGGGGTGAGGTCTTTTAATATGGTATACATAGTAATATTACCAGAAACTAAAACTTCATTAATTAATATTATTCATCTATTCTCAACATAGTATTTCAAATATTTCTTTTATTTAAAAACAAATGATATAAAACTAACATAAAAATGAAACCAATGTTACTCAAAGCTTCTCAAAAACCATACTCCCTGCCATCAAGTTGATTCCGACCCATCAGCAGCCCTTACAGGATGGAACAGGTGAGAATTACTCCTGTGGGTTTCCAAGACTGTATTAACTCTTCCTCCCAATAGAGGCAGTTTTGAACTTCTGATCTTTTGATCAACTGCCCAGTGCTTAACCATTAAGCCACCAGGACTTCTCAGAAAGAACTCACCGACCTTTAAGTTGAGTGGAAAGACTCCTCATTACATGTAATATCCTTGACTCTTTTTCTTTGAATTCTAGGTGCTCTCTCTTTTCCATTCAGAATGTCTCTAATAGTCATCTTAGATCACAAGTAGTGTGTGTGTGTGTGTGTGTGTGTGTGTGGGTGTGTGGGGCGGGGGGGGGGACAAACCAGTAACACCCACATTGTTAAAGGTTTGCTTTATCAGATTTTCTGTCCCACAGAATCATGAAATAATCTATTTTATTCTTCACCATTGTGATTAGTGCTTTAATTAATAGTCAAGCAATGCTAGAGATGTCTTGCCTGAGGTCAGGGGCTAGAAAGAAACCCAGTGACTAATTTTAGTCACATTTAATCCCAGCACTTTCTCATCTCTATGCTAAAATCTCAGACCTTGTTCACATACTGATTGAGTTTGATTTAGAATCCTCACAGTGCTCTCAGAGTCTGGTGGCGTGAGGGGGCTCTCCTATTCTAATATGCCTCATAGAATAGACCCTCTCTTTGTAGCCAGGTTGTCTTTTCTAAGCCCCTGCCTTCAAACATTTGCTTTACATTCTCTCTGCTCTTGTACAATGACCTTGCTTCCCCCCGGCAGCAAAATTAGCCCTTTACTGCCCTACAGGGTATGATACTCATGTAGGTCATCTCCTGTGGCTTTAACCAGCAACCTAGCAGCAACAGGAGAGGCAGCTGCCTTCTAGTGCTGGTAGAGCCACAGGATCTGAGTGACCCGCTGATATGGTGACATTTAGAATTCAAACCACAACAAGTCCAAGAACCTGTTCTTTCTATATTTCCCTCTTGAATGTCACTATTTGACATGCCATTCGAGCCTCCTAGAGAGTTCATCCAGTGTGTTTACAGGGACCATGGAGAAATCTGTATCTTTACCAAAAGCAACATTGAATTGTATTGTCAAGTCCAATTTAAGATGACCATGGCAAATTCTGTGCAAAGATTTCTCATTTATCTACTGGCCCAGCACTCTACTAGGTTCGTGAGGCTTGATAATTTACAGTACATCTTTAAAATATGTATTTTATTTCTTTTTTCCAGAAAAGGAGACAGACATATCTAGTTCACTAAGTGTTTAAAAAATGAATGCAAAATGCACAAGAAAAATATAAAACACCGTGTTTGCTTTGTTTATTTTCTACGCATCTTTTTTGAAAGTGTGGTAATAGGAAAGTACTTGTGAATCTTTTGATAGTGACGCAATGACCTGATGGTGACTAGAGGTAGGGGAGGCCATTCAGAATCAGCACTGTAATAATTGTAAGCACAATGACGTGAACTTCGAATTGAGGAACTTCAGGAATACGATCTCACTTTTCCACATGTAATTTGTCAAGCTAGTTCTATGAAAAGTTGGTCAAGGAATGAACAGAAAAGGATAGTCAAAGTGCCTGGGACTACAATTCCATATCTACCAATTTCTCATTATGTAATTTAGACATACTGCGTATGGTCTCTAAGCTTCAAGTTATAATCTTTATAATGAGGGTGGCTATTAACTCCCTGGAAATATTTTGTTTTTAGCATTTGAGAGAGTATGTGTAATTATTTTCCTACAATGAATCTTAATGATAATTTTTAATAAATTTAAACAAAACATGCATGTATCTCTCATTCTCTTTGTCAACATACCTTTACTTTTCCTTTCTTTATCTGTAATAAATTTTCTCCCCAGCCTCATCGTTATCAGTCATCACTTTTGATACTGAATTTCAGTGTTGTCTAACATCATTGATTAACCCAAAACATTTCTGCCTAACTAGTTTTTGCAACTCGTGTAGCTGTTATCACCTTCGCTTTTATATGATTTAGATGTATAATCATTTCTGTAGTTCCTTATCTTCTATTCTAGCATTTCTATAGCCTTATGGTAAACAGCACATTATTCTCTTATATGAGTGCAAGAGCCCAGTTTCTAGCCAATATTTAGAGAATACGAAAACGTATCGAAATTGATTCCGTGCATCGTTTCCATCTCAGAGCAACCCTACAGGACAGGGAGCGAGGCCCTTGTGTGCTTCCAAGGTTGGCAATATTCCCAGGGAAAGACTCATCTTCCTCCTAGGGAGAGGCTGATGCGTTTGAACTGCTGACTTTTCACTTAGCAGTCCGCTACTTAACCCGCTACCTGCCCTCCATGCTCCTCGTCTAGAGCACAGTAAACATATGCTGAATGAGCCATGACTAAGAGTCTAAAAGCATCTTTTCTATTTTCCTTAAAAATTTGTGAGTAGACAAAAATAAATAAATGAAATGCTTTGTTTGATTTTCCTATGCCTGAATAGATTTTGTACTTTATGCATAATTTCTAAATGATTACTGGTGATAGGAGCACTGGTAGGGTAGTGGCTGTGAATTGGGCTGCTTCTCATAAGCTCAGTGGTTCAGATGTTTCACTCTGACAAAAACGATAGTCTATCGTTTTGGAAATCCAAACAAGCAGTGCTACTGAGTTCTCAAGGGCCACTATAAGTGAGTATCGACCCAATGGAAATGCCTTTGTATTTTTTTTCATTTTTATTGGTGATTAACTTAATACTACTAGACACTTCACATACTTCACATACAATATTTATTTATATATAAATATATATGATATAACATTATATAATATAGATAAGTCTGCATATAATCTATAAAGCAAATAATGTTTTCATTTGAGAGAGAATTATAAGTAGTCGTATTCTGTGGGCAATCAGTGGCATTCCCTAGGTTTGCTCACCCTGAGATTCTAAAGATGACATTCCTACTGACAATTATTAGGTTTTTCTTCCCTTTTGTTTTGGTGTTTACAGCAGAGTTTCTAAACATCAACAATACTGACATTTTTGAGTTGTATAGCACTCTATTTAGTTCAGGGCATTGTAGGATATTCAAAAGTGTCCTTGCTCTCTCCCTATAAGATGCCACTCATGGAACTCAAAATATTCCTATCCACTGCTATTTGTCCCCTAGTCCAAAAAAGAGAAGATGACTTGAGATGTCACAGGCTTAGAGTCATAACTTTCCGATAATAATTGGATGAATCCATAGCAAAAAGCAAATAGAACTCTTGAAATAAAATGAGAAGTTCCTGGCTAACATATATGGTGGATAATCTGTTCTTGGATAATTGGGAATTAACAGCAGGATTCCAATTGGGAAGAACCAAACTGAATTTCTGAAAAGAAAAGAAGGCCAATTTTGAAATCCATTTAAGCTCCGGGTTTGCATCAGATCCTGCCTGCTCTATTGTAAGGCTAGCGTCTTCTGCTGATGGTAAAATAGGCTTTTGTCAGAGTCCAGATGAGGGCTCAGCTTGGGGCTGTCACTGTTTTGAGTGAAACACCTGTGGTTTTAAATTATTCCAGGGCTTCCTGCTGCTGAATGCCATCCAACCTTGGGTATTTTTAGAGCACTGCTTTGTTTTAAGTAATTCCACATTATAAAGGTACTTTGACTCAAACTGGACATTTTGGATCTTTTTACACAGGTAGAAGGCAACATGATAATGGTGCAGAAGACATCTGCACCTTGAAGAGAAAAAAAGTCTCATTTCCTTCTGTATGCACACTTTTCTAGCAACTTATTTAATGCTTCTAACAAGGGGTTAGGCTTATTTTCTATTCTAATTTTAGACACCACTTCCTCTTGGAAGGGTTATCCCTCTGGACTGGGTTAGATGCCCTTGAACTCTTTTTCCCAGATGAATTGGACCCATAATCAAAACGTTTATCACAATCTATCAAGACTCCCCAATCCATCTTTGTTCTGCTAGATAAGAAGCTCCATGAAGTGAAAGGCTTTGTCCTATTAAATTACTAGACAATTATTTTGGTGCAAATGAATTAATGAAAAAAAATATGTGTACGACTGACCTCCAAAAAGAAAAGTATAATGAGAAAAAGCACAGTAAATATAGTTAACTCCATAAGTGAAAAGTTTTTGTTTAATTTTGAATGCAAGTAATTTGCAAGGATTATCATATAAGCTCTGTAAAGGAAAAGCCACACTGGTATGAGGAGAGTATTTGTTTTTCTGAGGAAAACAGTCTTTAGGGTATTCACCTTTAAAGTAACAAGGAAAACTAGAAAATCCGCCAAGAGGGCAGTGAGGTCTGAATTTCATCTTCTGTGCAGACAAAAGAGAAAGGCACTACCTAAGCAGAAGAGAAGCTATGGACACTCTCTCCTTTTTTTTTTTTTAATATAGGACAAAGCCTTCCATTTCAAATTTTAAAAACAAGGCACCAATGAACTTATCAAACATTTAAAAAATTTAGATTTAAATATTATTTGTTTGTTTTTGTTTGATTTCGGGTTTGCTGAAAATATTTCAAAGCAACATCATTGTATTAAACTTTAAGTTCAAAATCACGTTGATAAAAGTGATATAAACTTTCCTCCACATCAATTCTATGTATTTTCCTGTGGAAAATTTGGTGGACACCTTCAGAAAATGCATCTTGAATCAAAAGAAATATCTAAGTGCTTATTTATATTTTTAATTCACCACATTTGTTTGCTATTTCAGTGTTCAATTTTTCAAATAATGTTATTTTGATTACATTGCATAGGCATTTTTAAATGCCATGGTATTTGAAAGCAAAAAAAATGACCTTGCAATCTTAATATACTGTTGTGCTGGGTAAGCTACAAATATGTAACTTATGCTTGTTCCTTTATATTACCAAAGGCAAATTAACACAATTTGGTATGAAAAAGTGAAAGAGTTCCTGTATTTAATTTTGTTACTTCAAGATGGACTTTACTTGTTATTGTTAATTTTATTTTGATATTGAGCTAACCTTTTAGAACTAAATTTTCATTTTCACTGACTTAATATTTTTAGCCAGCACCAGAAAAATATCTTTCAATTTGAAAGTGCTGTGAGATGATAGAAATAAAATTTTATCCAGATTTCTGAAAGTTCTGTTCATTATGTGTTACTATTTTAGAGTTGTAAGAGATAGTTTATGTGACAACCTGAGAATCTTGAATTTCATCTTATTAATAAAGTGCACCTTTAAAATACCTGAGGGAATAACATTATGCTACCTTCAAGGACTTGAAATAATATCAGCCCTATTTTTCTAATATAATTAAAATACAGACTTTTGTATTTATTTTCATTTCAATATCTGTTAAGTAAGCATATATAAAATTATTGAGGTCCTTTTCTTTATTCTTTCTCACAAATACTTATTTTTGTTTTCACTATCCTTTCCAAATAAGAAACTGATAAACTGAACGATGATAACCATTAGCTCTTCTTGATAGATAGGCATTAAGAAGAGATCTGAGCTTTGTTCTTTGAACAATATGCAAATTACATATCTATGTGATTATGGATACTTAAAATAGAGTGATGAATAAAAAGATTATATCTCAAAATATGTTTCCTTCCCTATGAAAGTGATCTTCAAATATTTTAAGCAGTGTCCTCAGACTAAGCTATTTTAGTAATAAAATGTATATACATTTCGACTTTTAAAGCCATATATACTTAAAACATTGTTGAATTTTGGGAAGCATTTCAAGAGTAACTGCACCCATATTTCAAAAAACATTTTATTCAGTGACTTAATCCATGCTATATTTTAGGATTTGCTCGATTGTTAGAAAGCAGAGGGGCTCATATTCTTTAGGATTCTGGATAGCAAAAATTCTGGATTCTAGTTTTGATTTTGTTGTCATTTTCATATTTGAGACTATCTTTCTGTTTAAAATATGCTCATTGAAACTGGATCCCCTGGAGGACAAACAGTTTTACTTTGTTTGCTTTCCTTCAAAGAGGATTAATGACAAAAGAAATCAAATTTTTGCTCCCACTATTGTGGCAATAGTCTAATCACACTCTTCAGAGTAAATGTAAATATTAAGTTTCTTATTTTATTACATACAAATTTTCAATAAAACATTATCTTTTAATTTAAACACTATGATTCTGCTTATTTGAAAAGTAATTCACTTCATTATTTTCCATAAATGTAAATAATCATATCATAAATTTAAAATAAATTGTACTTCGGTTGTGAATGACTTGGAAGTTGGGAACTGTTTTCTAGAATTGATCCATTATAGAAGGACTTCCAATTCAGTGTGTCTGAATTATGTCATTTAACGGAGCAAATTATTTTCTTGCCTAAGAGCTACTGTTTGGTATTTAATTTAAGTAATAATTTATATTTACCAGTTAAGTCTATAATCCAGCAAGCAAAACAGAAGCTTGTGCAGTTTACCTATTGTAAATACTTACTGATAAAAATATATAAATTTGGGGACATTATTATGGCTCTTGAATCATTAAGGCCATATGATTCTCATTTAAATAATATTTGATTTACATTGCTTACATGTTGCACATCTAAAATATAGTTAATGCTTGTTTCTAAGCTACCGTAAGCTTTTTGATAGAAGCTCATGTAAGAATCGTTTAATTTGTGCAAGTCAATAATCCTTCTATTGAGGTGTGTTTAATCTCTTTTCCTCAATTGTGTTTTAAATATATTTACCAAAGACTAAATCAATAACACTATAAACAAGGACTTTAGACTCCAGGAAGATGACTGATTATGTTCTCTAGCATAAATTGAAATTATGTCACTAAAGTGAGCCAGAGCCATGTAAAAGACATAGATATAGGAATGGATGGGGGGTCAAAATTATCCTCGCTCCAATCTAAGAACAATTAGTTCTTACAGCATGGGTCTGCCTGGTACTCACCCCCTGGAAGAAACCTGAACAATGTGGGTGCTATAGCAAAGATGGTGAAGCAACTGCATGGTGCCTGGCTCTCAGAAAGAATAGCATCTGGGACCCTAAGGGCTTGTATTCAAACATGTAGCCATCAGACTGAGACATCAACAAAGCCCACATTGAGGAAGCCCACCGACAAAACCATGTGATCAAAAAATTATAAATAATATCATCAAAATACCCATGGGAGAATGGTCTCAGAACGTAAATCATGGACATCTGCTTTGCAGAAGTCTATGGATAATAGATGAAATCCCCAATACATTATAGGATCTACACAGGGCATGCACCATACTTGAGGAGTGGGAGCAGCCTGGTTTTCAGACAGACACAAGTATAGAAACAATTATCGCAGGTTGAAATGAATGATCTGATGGCACGGTTAAACATGTCATTTGATCTCCCTTTTAACACTTTGAATTTGTTCTGGTTTCCAAATTTTTTTCGCTTTTTTTTTTGGTCAAACAAGTTTATCACTGATATAATTTTTTTAATTGTTGGTAACCTTATTGACTCTTTATCATGCTTTTTCAATGTTTTGTAGCTTGCAACATTGTGATTGGGGGCATTGATAGCAACAATAACTAGATTACTGAGAGCTACGGAAGGGGAGGCGGGAACCCCAGAAGGAAGAAAATGTTTTGGAAATGGCGGTTATAGCAATTGCATAGCCTTTCTTCATATGACTGGATTAATGAATGGTATGATATTTGGATTATGTCCTAATAAAGTGGTTTTTAAAAAGTTTTTTTTTAATTCTACCTTTTCCTTATTAAACATATCATCAAGCAGATTTCTAACAAAAATTGCCAATTGTGTAAGAGTTTCTGCTATTTTTTTAATCTTTCAGATTCTAATATCTCATTAAGAATTTTGTTTTTCTCCCTGCTTGGTAGAAGTGGACCTGTTCAAAGGAAACATCTAAAAGGTAAGTAGAATTTTCTTGTCTCCTTTGGATGCCTGGAATATGCTAGAAATAGTGAGAATGATGAAAGGATCCTGTCAAAGTTTAGACAAACATAAATGAAAGATTGTTCCTTGGCTATTTTCTCTGAAGATGGAAGAAAAGTAGGTCTAGCTTTTGCGACCCAAATTAATAACTTGTACTCAACTGTATTACTTTCAGGCTGTTTAATTGTTTGCCATCTCTCGTTCTCAAATGGATAGCATTTTAAAAAGCAAGCAATTACCGAAACAATCTCAGCTTCGAAGGGTTCCTTTGCTTTTGATATTGCCACTGGGGGTGGGGCTGCAATCTGTGCCTTCCTTTTTGCCTTCTGTGTGTGAAGATTAGTAAAGTAGTTGACAGCTGCAAACTCAATGAGAGCAGAGAAGACAAAAGCAAAGCATACAGCTATAAACCAATCCATGGCGGTCGCATAAGACACTTTGGGCAAGGAGTGCCTGGCACTGATGCTCAGAGTCGTCATGGTTAAGACAGTAGTGATTCCTAAAAGAGAAAAGAATAAGAAATGAGGCTTTAACATTTGAAATCTTCTTAATCAGGCAAAGTGAAAATACAGTGATTAAAAGGATTCCACACTGGACACTGCATACCTAAATTTTGTAATCATCTGTTGTATTATCTTGTGTCTCGAGTCCAGTCACAGGTATTTTTGCATCCCACTGCAGTGATGCACATTGTGCTCTTGCTCAAAGAACACTTGCTGAATGGAACTGCTTGCTTGGGTTTTTTATTTTTTGCAATTTGAAGTAATGACTATTTTTTGTTGTCTACCGCTTGGGAAAATTAAAGCAAACTGTTAAAACCCCTTTAAAGTTGTTTTATTTTTGGTAGCTAATGACACCTTTAATCAAAGTTAAAATGTCTATTTTGTGTGAACCAGACCAGAAAATTAGATGACACTTTGCTTTCCTTTTTTTTAATTAAAAATTCAAAGCTAGTTTAAAGTTAAAAACTTTTTCTTGAGAAAGCAATTTTATGATTACTCTGCCAGCAGCTTTTCTTCTTGAATTATGGTGTGGGGATGTACATAATTTGGAGCTGTGTAATTTTGATAGGAGAAAAATGAGTCTTTCTGCTTCTATAAAGGGCTACAGTCTCAGAAACCCAAACAGTCCATTCTGCCCTGTCCTGTAACTGCTGTATGAGTCAGTATTGACTCGGTGGCAGTGAACTTACTTTCTTTGGAATCTTGTGATAGTCAGCATAGTTACATGGATATCCTTTTAATGATTTACAAGAATAACAATTCTAGATTATAAATAAAGATATTAAGATTTCATCTGGATTTTCAATTTAATGTACTCTTTGTGGTCTAAATGTAAAATAAGTGAGACTACATTTTACTATACTAATTAGAATTTAAGTTTGTGGATGATAATTTGTAACAGTCCTGTGCCTAATTTGTGTTCTGTGTTAAAGCAGCAGCAATAGAAGGGATCCTAAGCATCACAATTGGAAAAAACTGCATATTTGGAAACAGGTGGTATGCAACATCTACATGTACAAAACTGGGATTTTTGTATTATCCATTCAATCTAATGAGAATGGAATATAATTTATATTATTAATCTTACAATTTAATGGATATATGAAAAGGTTTTTATCGGCATTTATTTTTTTAAGGAAACCATTAAAAACATTGGAACACATAAATACCACAGGATTTTATAGAGGCAATTGTTGCAGATTCACCTTGTGGAAAGATGGTCTTTTACATGATAGATATGCCTGAATGATATGAGCTTATTTCCTTTGCAGATGAAAAGTGCACCCTGATTTGACATTTCTCTAAGAAACACACGTAATGAGAAATGGTGGTTGAATGGAATCAGAGAGAACTAGAAGACATACCAAAGACAGTTCTTGCTGGGACAGACTCCTTATTAATCCAGAAAGACACCTGGGAAAGAATGACTGTCATAATGCAAGGGGTGTATATTTGTATCATGAAGTATCCCATCTTCCTTTGCAAGTGGAAATAAACTGTCATTATTACATATTCACCTGTTGGAAGACACACATATCAGTATCATTGCTGTTGACAGTGTGCAAAAGAATACAGTAGAAAATAAGTCCTTCAGGCTTTTAAATTAGCATGAGTGAAAAGAAAACAGGCAAAGGTATAGTTCAGTGTATGACAAAGTGACTTGATCCACAAACAATAGAGCAAAAGGAAGACAATTAATGATTTCTGGGAGTATACAGATAGAACTCATTCCAAAGGTTCACAGATGTTTAAGTGCATCTTCTTAAAAAATCAGTTTGAAGGAAAGTTATTCATTTCAAGACACTAACATTAGCTGAGGAAGTGCAGCGGAAATGGGGACAGATTTGTGTTTTTAAGTGTGCTTTGGTCTTACTTTGATGCCCCGAGTCTTACCCGTATTAGATTTGATTGTCTCACTAGACACTGTTTGTCCAATCAGATCATACTGAAGGAGGCTTGAAGATTCTTCAGGAACTTCTACTGAGTAGAGAGGTCCTTTCTTCCATGTATATATGATTTCACTTTTAGGGTAAGCATCTGATTTTTTGAAACAAATTAAACAAAGCAGTAAGACTGAGTAGTCCTTTCCTTTTCTGTCAAAGAAGTCTGGTTTATAGAAATCAGAAACACAGACAAAATTTGCTTGAATGATTTCCATTCAGCTGAAAAGAGACCTGCACTTTTCAGATTTACATAGTGGATTAAGTATGTTTCTAGAACCATACCATGCTATTATTACTCTTATTCTAATGACGCTAAGAGCAAAAAAGCTGTATTGTTTTAAAGTTATTATTTGACTCTCACAAGATGTTTTGTGACTTACAGCTGCCAAACTTGAGTGGACAAGCATGCCCGTCCATTGGAAAGTTAACCAGCCTCATGGGACAGTCGGCATTGATGGTAAGCCTGGGTATATAAAAGTAATTGGTTCTGAGTTCTATGAAGAACCAATCATTTGTGCAGAGAAAATAGAATTGGGGAACTTACCGCATAGTATACAGAATAGTTCCATTCTGCATTATTCTGAAAAGTTTATTAGGAGTGGTCATATTATGAGCAATTGACTTTTTGCCATTCCTGAAAAAGGTGTCAGGTGTCCATATTTTACTGACCATCAGGTTATTCAAACTCAGAATCTCAGTTGGTCCCCCAAACTTCAACCTCTCATCAGTCCAAGTTTGGCGAAAGAAAACATCCATTGTATACTCCTAAGAGAAAATAAGATATTTATGTCTTTTAGGGAATGAATTTGCTGAGAATCATTCATTCACTACTTAATACCCAGCCTTAAACATAGAAATTACACCAATTCTTTATGACAATAATTTTCCAATAGGTCTGTTGTTCAGTTAATTATGAGTTTTCCTCATACTCAGAAAGTTCGCAATGCGAAAGAATGCTGAACTGTGCAGACCATTTTCTCCCACATGGAGCTTTCTCTACATTCGTACTCCACTTAGCCAGTGATGTCTCTATTCACCCTGTTACATATTGACCTTCCTCCTTAAATGAGAAGAATGAGATACTAAAAACATATAATTTAGACTTTGTGCTGGCTTTCATCTTATAAATTAATCTGACAATTTTCCATGACTTTGGAGTCTTTATGCAATGCTGTATATTTTTACTAAAATTAGAGAAGCTTTTAGGTGAAGATAATCTTTACTTTACAAGCATATTTTGCCAACACATCATGATCCATTTATATTGTTTCAGAAAATAAAAATGGAAATGTCCCTATGATCACTCTACATAGAGCATCACTTAAATATGCAAATCAAAGTGATTAGTTTTCATTTGTGTCTTTTATTAGGATATCAAGATTTATAGTAATGGACATTTCACAATCAATTATAAGCAGCAACTTACCAATAACACAAAAATGTGGCCAATAATTGCTTTGCCTATTATATAATCATTTGTGACTTCTATGGTGACAAATGATTGTACCTTAAAAATTTAATGTGACCTTTGACAATCCAGCCTACAATAGTTCTTTCCTGCACAAATATATTTTTAAAAGTATATATCTATAAAATAAAGTTCCAAGTATATTCCAAATTAGTAAAATAGTTAACTCCAAATTAGAATGCTTAGTAGTTTCTTATACAAGTGGTAGGTACTCGAATAAAATATGATGTTATAAAACTTAGAATTATAGATAATGGTATCTCATCTGTTTCCTCAAATGATACCTGGAATAAGATAATAAAGATAGCATTTTATCTTGAATAAGCTGTTTGTTTCTCGTTCTCCCTCCTTTATTTGTTTCTGTCCTTCTTCCCTCTTTTCCACTTTACACTTTCTTTTTTCTCCTTTATTGCCAACTTAATTATTTTCCTCTTTAATTGTTAAAGCAAAAAAACATGAGTCCAATAACTTTTTATTGGAATCCTATTTCTTAATAACATACATCTGCAGAGATTGCTAAGTTTCTTCAGTGTAAATGTTTATAGTTTCATTTTAGGAGAAGATAGGAACTGAGATCTATGTAAGAATGCTATGATATATTTTCTTCCAGAAGACTCACTCAGGTTTATATTGCTACTTACTATAAATACCCTCTTAGGAGTCCAACAGCCATCTGTACCTGGAATGGAGCCCCAAGAACACCTACTGGTCCATCCTCACGGTCCAAGGTGGAATGTGTCAACCTTTCCAAGCTCTTTGCCATTTTAGTAAAACATATTGCTACTTACTATAAGAGAAAGTTATGTTTTAAAATGCGTAGATAACCTCAATACTCTCTCATGTGGCTAAAGTCTGAATGTTTTTATTTTCCTCTTTGCAATACGTTTTCAAGATCTTCTGAAGAAATGTAAAACCTTTCCTTTATAGAGAATTTACTGTATGATGAGTTGACATAGAGGAAGATATAGTCATAAAAATGCCATCAGATCAGTTTCCAGGTAGGGATTCTTAATGAAAGGTGAGGGGCTAAGCCAGTAATCTGTTTAATGGCAGTGCTTTCTCGGGCTGAACAAGTGCTCTGCTTCGTGAGTCTGAGTCTTCTTGAGAGCACTTCCTATTATCTTTAGTTCTAGAATTCAGCCCTTTTCTCCAAAGTGTATATATCCTCATCATTTAGACCTTACTCACCATCTCCACATCTGACACAGGCCCAAAGCTGGTCACATAAATGTCTGTTTTGACTTCTGTCACAGCACCTGAAATTAGTACAGAGGGAACCTTGATCACCAACACTATTAAAGGAGTCAATTTACAACTCCACTGTGATGACTTTACTTAAGGCCCAGATCTGCAATTCTTCCTAATATAATCCCAAGACCAGGAGATCGTGTGCCTTTCCACTCTGACCATTCACATTTCCTGATTTTGAATGAATTCTGATCAAATTGAGCAAACACCACGAAGTAGATGAGAACTTGGTTCATGGTCTATAAAAATTATAAAAACTATCACATATTGACAGCCCAGTATAAATATAAATGAGCCCGATGCTAAAGTGCTTTACAAGAAGAATATTATTGGACACTCGCAAAACACATTATACAAGCACTGCTAGTGCACCCACATTACTGTTGGGAAAATCAAGGCTTAGAAAGTGTGTGACTTTTGCCAAAGGCTGGTAATTGGGAAGGAGACAGAGACTGGATAGGAACACTCATGATCTCACTCCAGCACAGCTGCACTTTACCATTATGATAATTAACTATTTTGTAACTCCCCTGAGACTTGGAAGGAAAATAAGGATGGAACAGCAGTTTTGTCTAACCAAGGATGCTGTCACTTACCTCCAAATCCTGGTCGTAGTCTATTGTCATAGCCTTCAAGCAGTTTGTCCAGGATCCGACTGATATTCCTGGAATAGAGGGTTTCTTCATCTTCAAGATTTCCCAGAGCATTATCCATCCTGAAAGTGCAGGGTCAATGAGTCGCACTGTGTCCTCAAGAAGCTATGCAGTGCAAGCCACCTCAGTCTTCCTCATCACACATACACACCTTATCACCCTTGGATGCTTCCATGAATTGACCATGCCTAAAAGAAAAATGCCAGTAAATAAATCATACTTACCAAAGAATAAAGTAGAACCAGGACAGAGCTGACGCCATCCTAGAGTGCACCAAAAAGCACAGCTCACCCTCTTCCTGTTATCCTCCTCCCTCCTACTAGCTCATCAACTAGAGCAGTCTTCCAAACACCTCATATCCCTTTTCCTGGCTGGATTCCAACCAGTAATCCAATGGGTGGCAAGCTTTCCAGACAAACTTTGAGGAGGTTTCCTTGCTCTCCTTGTTTCTGAAGCCTTCTTCTTGCTTGGAACTCAGGGGTCTTCATTCTTAGGAGACATCCTCATAACAGTGTCCTCTGACAGAGTCGGTAGAGGAATGAGAAACTGAAAGAACAGTGCATGGTCAGGGAGCAGTGACAATAATCGAATAAGGCATTAGGGGAGATTAGAAGGAAGAAATCCACTGCTAGTTTTGGCATGGAATTAAGAGGGCCCTGTGAGGAATTCTGGAAAGCAGTGGCATCTTGCTGATTGAAATTATGTTCCAATGGGCTCAGCATTTATTATTTCTATGGTTCACAGAAGGATTCCTCTTAATGCTTAAAAAAACTATTATATAATGACCTCATTGGATTTTTTATTGTTTTTAGATTTATTGGTTATAGATAAGCCTCTCTTTGTATTATGTAAAATCACTCCTCTCTACTCATTTTAAGTCATGAAACACATAAGAACAATTCTGAGGAGAAAATATAAGATATTTCTAAGATATTTCTTTCCAGTACATTTTTTCAGGTACTAGTAAGTTTTTCTTTTACCCATCTTTTTTTGGTTTGTTCTTTCCTTTTTGTTTCATTTTTGGATGTTTTTCATCATAAAATAAAACAAAATGGAGCCTCAACATATCTTCGGGATCCCAGTAAATAAAAGTCTTGCATATAGGAGACAAAGTGAGGTTAAGTTTCTCTGTGCAGAAATGCCATAAGAATAAAGTATCTATAGACATGATTAATAATGATGTTGCTGACATGATTTTACTAGGTTTGACACTGGTATGAAACTGAATGTCTGAGTGCAAGAAATTGCATTCGCTATTCAGTTAAGATATATTGCATTAGGCAAATGTTCTGCACAAGACCTTTTTAAAATGTTGAAAAATATGAATGTTCCTTTGAGGAATAAAAAACACCTGAAACCAGCCACAGTATTTTCATTTGCCTTTAGGTTTGTGAAAATCGGACAGTGAATAACAACAACTGAAGAAGACTCAATGCATTTGAAGTATGCTGCTGGCTAAAACTACTGAAAAAACTGAACTGAAAGAAAGGACAAACCTGTTTGAAGAAAGAAGGACGGGCAGAATGCTCCTGAGAGGAAATGGATGATGAGACTTCATCTCGTGGACGTTGAGCATGCCAGGAGAGACCAGTTCCTAAAGAAGGACATCATGTTCAGCAAAGTGGAGGGGCAAAGAAAAAGAGGAAGTACATCAGCAAGAGAGCTTGACACAGTGGCTGCAACAATGGGCACAAATATCCGAACAATTTTGGGAATGGCGCAGGACAGCGATATTACATGCCATTGTACATAGTGTCGCCCGGAGTCCTCACGGACTTGACAGATGGCGCTTTACAACGAACGATACCCAGTCTGCACAGCAAGAAGCTATAGTAAAAGAAATGCCTTTGGATTTTAATCTTCTGGTTAAAATAAAAAATAATAATAATAATATTTAATAAAAAATAAATTCAAAGCACATTTTCATGGAGTCAGTTGTTACTGATAAAATTGAGGGCTTCTGAAGCTCTAAATCAATATACTAGTAAAGACTCTCTCTGTTTTCATGCTGACCTTAATACATCTATCCAAAATAAGCAGTTTATTTTCTTTAAAGAGTGTTTTCTTTTATATATATATACATTTATACATTATATATACATTTATACATATATGTGTATATATGTACATTTGTTGTCCTCATTCTTTTCTAGAAATTTACTTTCCATTGAGCCCTTGGTATCAGCTCTTTCCCCACTCCTCCTCCCCACCCTCATAACCCACTGATAGAATGTACCTTGTACATTGTTATTATTTGTATTTATTTTTAATAAAGATTGCCTCTCTTATTTTAATAAAAATAATAGTAATGAAAAAAGCATTGCACTTTTCATCGGTAATATGAGTAAGAAATAAAAGTCTCAGGATATACATTCCATGAATTTAACTCATCCAGTTCACATTGTGTATGTTTTAGAATAGTAATTTTGTTTCTCTTTTTGGTTTTTTGTTTTTGTGCATCACTGCTCTCTGGTGGTCTTGGGAGCTACCTAGCGGTTCTCCTGAGAGCTGCCACTTGATTTGAACCACCAAGCCCGCGCGCCGCAGTCCCGCACTCAACCACTTACGCCGCCAGGCTCAGCCCCACTAAGTTTGTAAAGATCATCATGATAATTATTGACAGATTTAAGTTATTTCTAAACAAAAATGGCTTAAGTTGATTGAAAGATATTTCAAAATTGATTGATTGTGTTATTGGACTATACACCTGAATTGATAAATGTATTTTCTCTGTTTACATTATATAACAAAAAGACAGCTACCAAAAAAGAAGAAGAAAAGTGGAAAACTTTCATATCAAACAGAACCAGAATTTAAAGTTTGTCAAAAGGATAATAAAGACAGTGGAGGGGGCTGAGTCCCGGTGGCGTAGTGGTTGAGTGTGGGACTGCGGCCCATTGACTTGGTGGTTCAAATCCAGCAGCAGCTGTCCGGGAGCAAGGCTGGGTATCTCCCACGACCACCAGAGGGCAGTGATGCCGCCCCAAAAAAACAAAGACAAGGGAAGAATGATAGAGCAAAGGCATATATAGTTCAAGATTATTAGCATGAGTGAAATAGGAGATATTAGTCCACAGAGTGCAAAATAAATCAGATTGTGCAATACAGGGTACAGTACCGGGGCGTTTGATGGGTTGTTTAAACTATTGTATACAAAATTAGTGACCTGAGATGTAAACGCTCACATAATTTACAATGAAAAAAATACCTACAAAACCAACATCAACACCAATCAAATCAGTTATAGTAGAAATAAATTATGTAAAGCAGGAAAAGCAAAGGAATTCTTATGTGCTTTTACTGATTATAAAGGTTAATCGTTATATAGAATTTTACCATTAGTCACAAGAGCTTCAATTCTTTTTGATTTCCTCAGAAAATTATATTCTGAAATTGTTTTCTCGTATCGCTTTACTTACAATGAAATTAAATTTGAGTTCCAGCCCTACTTGTAAACCTTAAACCATATGAAATCAATTTTATTGAAAGAAGTCTAAGAAGCCATATTGATGAAGATATCTCCTATAGCCTCTCTAATTTAAGTCAACATTCCTAAAATCATTTTGCTGATCATAATAAAACCTGTTTTCTATATCCTCTCATTAGTTATTCATATTCCTTTGGGCATGCTTCAGCGGGTTATCACATATGTATCAACTTTTCTTAATTGTCCTGCTATTTAAAAGAATGCAGCATAAGGAGCCCTGGTGTTGTAGTGATTATGTGTTGGACTGCAAACCATATGGTTAGTAGTTTGAAACCACCAACAACTTCTCCGAAGAAAGACTGGGTTTTATACTCCCGTGAGCAATTCTAGTTTTGGAAGCCACAGGTGCTTACTACGAATCAGCATTGACCCCAGGGCAGCGAGTTTGGTTTTGGGTTTAACTATTCTACACACACAAACACATTTGTTGCTGTTTGATGCTGGCAATTTGGTTCTGACTCCTATCAACCTTCCATACAACTGGAGAAAACGTGCCCAGTGCTGTGCTCTCCTCAAAATTGGTCTTACCTTTGAATCCTTGGTGGCAGCCACTGTGATATCTACCTTGTTATGGACCTTCCTCTTTTCCACCATTCCTCTCTCTTATTAAGCCTGATGTCCTTTGGTTAGGACTGGTCTCTCCTGACAACATGTCCAAAGTGAGTGAGATTAAGTGTTTCCCTTCTTGCCTCTAAGGAACATCCTGGCTATACTTTTAGCAAGTCAGATTTGTGTGTTCTCTTTACAGCCCGTGGTAGTTTCCATGTTCTTTGCCAACATGACAATCCAAATACAATGATGCTTCTTCAGCTTTCCTTATTCAATGTCCAACTTTTGCAAGCATTTTGAGATGATTGAAAATGCCATGGCTACATCTAGCACACCTTAGTCTTCAAAGTTACATCCTTGCATTTCAACCCTATAAAAAGGTCTTGTGCAGCAGATTTACTCAATGCAAATACCATTTGGTCTCTTGACAGGTGGATTCATGAGCATAGTTTTTTATCCAAACAAGATGAAA
>PVJH01005281.1:0-114155 GCA_004026705.1 Nesogale talazaci | reverse complement strand
AGAGATGGAACTTATTTTCTGAAATAGAAAAAAATCCATAAATTTAAAAAATGTAATAGTTTCAGTTTCTATCCCAGGTGTTCCAATTACTTGAAATGTGTATTTAAGTAGAAAGAGTTCTCCAGGAGGTGAGCAGCCCCCTTAGAAATGGACCAAGTTGGCAGATTTTTAGACAAAATTTTAATGGAGGAAAAAAAGAGTCCTGTTAAATATTATCCACCCTGTCAGAAAGGGAATTGACATTTGGGAAGGAAATTACCATGAAAAATAAATTAAATTCTTAAAAGATAAAAAGCACCTTCTTTATCCAACACAAGGTTAGAAAGGAAGCATGTAAAAGCCTGGGATATGCTTGCGATTTTCAGAAAAGGGAACAGGAATGCACTTATCAGAATACAGGGGAAAGACCTTACGGAAGCCCTGGGGATCCAATTAGCTTAGTACCGCCAACTAGGTTTTCCCTATTGGGAGATCTATGAAAACAACAGGCGACATGTTTCTAGAAGAGCAAATGTGTGTGCGTGTAGGTGTGTGTCTAAAGCAGCGCATGGAAGGCCAGAGGAGGCCCTGCTCCTGGTATTCGTGATAGTCGGAAAGTTGAACTGTGAAAACCCTGATTGTCAAATTCTGTCACTTCCCTTATATTGTCCAGTTACTGATTCAGAACTGAAAGAACAGTAGCGCCAACATGGTCTCTCCAAAAACACTATTACAGAATTGACTATAGACTAGAACAACCCACCATAACTATTATAGTTGATCAATACATATGTTCCCATTGATGCTCAGTGGAGATGGATGAAAATGCAATTCACTAACAGATGGCAAATGTTTGTACCAGTTAGACTGAAATAGAAAAAGGCATGTTCAGTGTCATCTTATAGGCGCACATCAGACTCAATGTAAAAGGTGACTTCAAACTCTCCCCTCTTCAACCTCTGATCTTAGGCCAGAAATGTCCTGCTTCAAGGTGAAGTAGTATTCAATCCCTATGCTTCACAGTTTCCGGAAAAACAGTTATTCTTCTGAAAGTTGATTCTTAGAGTCTCTATTGTATTCTTTTAGGTCCATCAGCTGTAATTTGGAGGCAAAACCCCCTACAGTTCTATTTAAGGAGAAAATTAAGTTTATAACATGTTGGCTGCTCAATTACAACATGAAGGGGAACACTTAGTGTGAGATTTCAATTAGCAGAAGAAACTAGCACGTTGAGCACCATAATCTTCAACGATTTTTAAGCAGAGTGAAGGACAGTACAATATACCAAAACTATGGATGGGTCATGAAGGCATCATATGGAAATAAAGAGCCTGATTCTACTTACCGTTTAGAGAACAGTGTTCCTGGCTTACAACTAATGGCAATCAAGATGTTATGTAAATCACAGTCTTTCAAGCTGTAAATTTGTACTAAAAAGATAGATACATTTGTTATTGTTGCTGTTTATTTTAGGTGCCATGAGGTCAGTTCTGACCCACAACAACTTTATGCACAACAGAAAGAAACCCTTCCCTGTCCTTCTCCATCTTCACCCTTGTTCTCCTGCTTTAGCCCCTTGCTGGGGCCCTGCGTCAGGCCATCTTTTGTAGGCCATTCTCTCCTTCGTTGGCTCTCTGCTTTACTAAACATTATTACTTTCTTCAGGGACTGGTCTTACCTCACAACATGTAAAAAGTGTACAAGGCAGAGTCCTACCGTCCTTGTCTCTAAGGAGCATTCTGGCCACACTTCCTCCAAGACACTTGGAGGACACTTGGGTATGTTCTTTGGGAAGTCCGTGGTACTTTTAATATTCTTCACCAGCACAAAACTACAAAAGCATAGATTCTTCTCTGGCCTTCCCTACTTAACACCCAACTTTCACATGTATAATGAGACAATTGAAAAGATGGCTTGAATCAGGCACATCTCAAAATAATATCCTGCTTTTCAACATGTTTACCTTAAGCAGAACTAAAGAAGTCCTGTGTGGCACTTTCACCTAATGCAACTTGTCTTTTCATCTCTTGACTGCTGCTTTCATGAGTGCCACAAACAAGACAAAATCCTTGAAAACTTCAATCTTTTCTCCATCAATCATGATGTGACCTATTGTCCAGTCGTGAGGATTTTGGCCTTCTTTACGTTGAATTGTGATCATTACTGAAGGCTGTAATCTTTGATCTTCATTGGGAGGTTATTTAACTCTATGTACTTTTCTCCCCCAATTCAAATCAGATATATCATCCAAAGGTCTTGCTATTGCTTCATATGAGCTCTAAGTCAGGAGGCACCTTATGATCTGTCTGTGAAGGAAACTTCCATTCACCAAAGACGCAGGCTGGCCTGTGTCAAAGACACATCACTTCCATGTGTCACAGCCCGGGATCCGTGCTGTTTAAAGGACTCAACTGCCAACCCAAAAGCCTGTGGTTCAAATCTACCAGCCACTGCAGGAGAAAGATAGAGCAGTCTGCTTCCGGAAAGATTTAAAGCTCTAGAAACTAGGCGGTTCAAATCTGCCCTCCTGGGTCATTATGAGTCAGAATTTACTCAAAAGTAAATTGACTCAAAAGTATAGTTGGCTGCTCCATTAGGTTACTTGGGGGGCGGCGGGGCGGGGGGAGGATGTCTCTAGAATGTGAAGCCTGGGGCAAGAATTAAAGTGCTGATCTTTAGGAGGCAGCAAAAATGAGAAAAGGGGAAATGTAGGACATAATCCAGTCTGAAGGGGTGCGCTGTAGCCTGCCTGACACACCTCTGGAAGCCACAGGCACAGTGCAACAAGCTTCACAGATCTGTCCACCTAGGGCATGGGCCCCTTTGGGACAAAATCCCAAGAAAAACTGTACCTTGAAGTCATCTGTGTAAGGGAGGGAGATGGAGTCATTTATCTGCCTGTCTCCCTCCTGTCCTGTCCTCCAGTGATCCTCTCAGGAGGTGATGAAATAAATCCCTGCTGCCTGTGTCTATCATCTAGCAACCTTTGAGCAGCTGCGGAGAATGCCAGAGCCTACCCCAGAAGTGTGGTGTTTCACTGAGAAGTGGAAGGAGAGATCCAAACTTTAGAGGCATTGTTGTTGGCCTCAGAGATCATAGTGGTTTTTCAGTGGCAAGAATTGGAAATCCGTGATTAGTGACTAAATAGCTGGAGGGGGAATAACTGAGTGGACCTCACACTTCATGTTCTTGGTAGAAATGTCTGAGGTGAGGGAGCAGCTGAAGGTACTGGAAGAGATCATTCACAAGAAATCTGAGTAAAACCTTAATACATACATGTCTTATGGATAAATTAATAGGATTGAAAAGAATACCCAAGAAAATACATCCATGAAAACATCCTAAAATTAGTGAATAACTTTGAGATCATAGGACAGGTTTCTCAGACAACTGCTGAGTACTAGATTATGCCAGGTTACTCCAACTGTCAATAGTTTCTGTTTGGGGCACAGAGCTGACAGTTGCAACTCAGCCCAGGATGGATTATCAAAGAAATACCCACCCCACCCTACCCCCCAAAAACCAATCCTAAACCTTCCCGGCTGTGTTTCAGAAGACAAAGACTGTGGGATTTGCACACCGTTGATTCAACATCAAACTGAAGTCAAACAAGGCAATGGTTAATGTAGCTGGAGTCCTTTTTATCCCCAAGATATTGATTGTGTTATGGATGTCACAATGGCTTTATAAAAAAAAAATCCCCCAGTCATGACTAATATGACACCGTGCAGAAATATCAAGGCAATCTGGGTGTACAGTCAGAAAAAAAGCATTAAAGGTTTTACAGAAGTAGTCCTTCCTTTCCAACAGTGCAGAGAGCATGACTTTGCCTAATACACAGATCCTTTGAGGATCAGTGCCTTAAGGGTGTTTGTTTCCTGCCTCTAACATTGAAAGATTAAAGGTATAGTTGTAATGGCAAATCACCCTCTTATTATAATTTTATTTGGGGGAGGGTGTATCTCTCAATCAATCTCAGGGAGTTGTGACTCAGAGCAACAGAGTTTCTCTGACTCATTGGTGACAAGACTTTTCATGCAAGGACAATTGACAGTTAAACTTTGGCCTTTAGACCACCTATTTTAAAGAAGCACTGAACCCTGAGACCCACCACAGTCCTACTGACTCGTATTTATGAGAAAGACTTACTATACCCACCACCATTTGGACCGTTTCCTTCTTATAGGCAGATGAGAACTGCTCCTTCAGGTTTTCAAAGCTGTAGATCATTACAGGAGCAGATAAGTCTTATCCCCCTCCTGTGGAAGGGCTGCTGGGTTTAAATATCTGCCTTGTGGTTAGTAAGTGGCCTGCGCTCTACTCAGAGCCCCAGCAGGATTTCCTCTGGGAGGGTGAAACCCAGGGATCTAAGTGTTTAACAAAAAAGCAGGTCATTCCCAAATAACGAGAGCATTGACTTAAGAGTTATCCTCAATGAAAAATAAAACCTCGTTAGTGCTCCTAACTACTTGTGAGAAAAGGAAAACATCATCAGTGACCTTGGGGGTTTCTCTCTAATAGAACAGGTGGTAAGACTTCAAGCTGAGATTTCCATTACAGACCTACAGAGCTCGGAGTGCTCCTGGGCTGTTAATGAACAACCAGGACCTACATCATCCCTGACCAAGGAAGGGCTCTTAAAGTAGTTCTGACTCGATCTCCCAGCACTAATAACTTAATTGGAGGCATAAAAGCCTGTGCTAATGGAGCATTAGGAAAAAGTCTTATTCAAGCACTCCTTAAGTAGGACTGCTAATTTTCTCCATTTTCCAAGCACCAAAATCCTGACTGCAGTTCTCACTTGAATACCTATCCATTTTGTGTACCTACTGACTGATGTTTAAAATATCCAAAGGGTTCTTTTACCCAGATCTTTATTGGAGATGTGAGAATGTCTGAGGACCAGACGATTTTGTGCACAGTGAAGCACTTGCTAGATTTGTGCTTTGGTTGACTATGTATTAAAGTGGAGATCTGATCAGATTCTAAATAACATAATAGGGTTTGCATTTGGAAAGAAGTGTTGGACCATCTGTAAAATTCTATTTGTCCAGAAGTCGGACAAATGACTTGTTAACTGTACATTGCCTAAAAGTAGTTAAAATGATGAAAACATAAATATTTGAAAAGATTTGGAGAGAAGGGCTGTATAGTCAAACCCACCCTCACTACCGAGGGGGCAGGTTAAAAAAGGGGACTACCATTTAACTTTCAATTTAGTGAGATCACTAAAAGGGCCATTTCTTTGGAGAGCTTGGTAATAGACATATGCATTTTAGCAACACAGCAGGCATATGTCTGCTTCATCTCTAAGAGATGTAAAGGAATGGACAAAAGGTAGTTTGCTGTTCTGACAATAGTGCAAGAGTTTGGAATGGCTTACAAATGCAGACTTGGTTAGGGAAAAGAATGCACTGATGTCTTCCAGGCATCAGCAGCAGAGAATACACACTGGAGTGTGGAGTCACCTTAATCTCTCTGCCCAAAGTAACTGCCTCCAGAGATGAATAGACCTTAAGGGAGATATTTTAAAGATATCGAGAGCTTTTGAAGGACTGAGAAAAGAGTGAGCCACAATCCAAAATAAAACTATACTTACTCAACTCAACAGAACTTCAGATAAAATGAACTTCTGCCAAGGCGTACTCCAGAATTGGAGAATAAGAAGGCTTCTAGAAAGTTTTAAAGGAAGACTCCACTGTCAAGAGTTTACAAGATCAGAAAGCATGGTGGCAGCTACTTTCAGTTGGAAGTGTGTGATGACTCCCCTGTCTTCTTTTTCTCCCTCTGCTCCAATCACAGAGCGGACAGGAATAAAGCTCGCTGTATCAAAGGTTGGGGGGCGGGGGGGCATGAAGGTGAGGAGGAAACAAATGCGGCAAGGGCAGCCGGCCATCTCTCCTTATGCTGTAATGTAGGGGCCCAGCCTGTAGCAGCTCAAGCTAGCGGTCGGTAAAAGCTGCAACATTAGAGTACATAAGTTTAGAGTTTTGACTATTTTGGATGATCATTAACCCTTATTAGCTTTCCTGAGGTGTCTCAACCCTAGAAATACCTGTGCCATTGCCTTGTCATCCTGAAATATCCATCTGACAATAAATTATTAAAAGTTATATATTTTTATTAGCTTTTTATTAAAATTAGAAGAGGCTTATGGGTAATTAGCTGAGGTTATTTATTTATTTGTTAACTAGACACCATATCTGAACTTAAAGACCATGACCAAAAGAAGGGCAGGAGAAGCCGCCACCCTATGGAACCAATGTAAGGGATGGTACTAGACAGAATTGTTCTATAACTCCATGGTAGGGCTGACTGGTTCAATGTAATGATTCTTTTTGCTTATTGGCTAATACATTAAACCCACATATTTAAGAAGAAAAGTTTGGAAAACTAATTCTTAAGGACATCAGTTATTGACAAGCTTTGACTCATTAAATTTCCTTAATAGAATTTTAACAGTAATTAGCATTTTAGCATGATGCCTTTGAATATGCCAAATGCCTTAAACAGAAGATAAAAACACAATGAATCCATAACTAATTAATGCTCAAGACATCACTAGTGACAAGTGTTATTATATAATAAATAATATCCTCTAAAATATATGTTTACTCTGACTTTGGTAGGGAGGAAGCAGGATCTGTGAAGATGTCAGTTAATATGTAGCTAAGATGAATCATTCTGGACAAGGAGGGCTGTATTCTAATTTGCCAAGTATCCTTACATCATAGAAGGGTCAGAAATAAAAGAACTCGGTGTGAGTAGAGAACAATTCTGCATCTGCAAGCCAAAGAGCATCAAGAACTACCTGAATTTGAAAAAGCTCAGAAAGCATATGCCCTTTCTGACATCTTAAATTGTGGTTTCAAGACTGAATAGTGAGACAATAAGTTTCTGCTCTAACCAGCCAATGTGGTGCTTTGTGACGGAAGCTCAGGAAAACTAGTATGGGTGCCAACAACCGGGATAGCTAGAACTTTCCTTCTAATGTATCATTTTGCATCTTTCCAGGGATCAAATTTATACCTCTATAAAACAGTTGCAGCTTTGCCAGAATCAATGTTTACCTTTTATTGGATTTGTTTGCGTTTGTGCAAATTTTCCTAATGAAAAATTAAATTTAAAATATGAATACGATCTCAGCATATCAGTGTCCAAGTGGTTGACTGATAAATCCATGTCTAGGCCACAGGTCTTGATAATATGGCAACTTGGTAACTAAGGCAAATTTTAGTCTGTATAGTTAGCTAAATGCCTTATTATAGAGAACTTTCCACTGATACATACTGAGACCTATTTATTCTTGACTTCAGTGTAAATTTTAATTTTCAACCCCTATTATCTTTCCTGAGGTGTCTCAGCCCAAGAAATGCCTATGTCATTGCCTTGTCATCATGAAATATTGATCTGACAATAAATTATTGTTATATATTTCTTATTAGAATTTTATTAAAATTAGAAGAGGTTTATGGATAATTAGCTGAGGTTGTTATCACCTACAGAAGAGAAATTGCATTTCTGTGCTTCCTTTTTAGCCTTCAGAACATTTGGCACATTTATAACTTAAAAACATCCTATTCTGTGTTTGTCATTGGTATGCCTGGACTGTAATCAACTGTCTTGTATGTCATCATTGTATAAGACCACAAATACTGGTGGTTAGTATGTCCTTACTTTTCTGGTCCTTTCTATAATAAGGAAATCATCAATGTAATTGTGCAGAAATTCAATAACACATCAATTAATTCCTGTCATAGAGTCATGTTTCCTTCTTAAACAAACAAGTACATATGCTAGACAAATGGAAATGTTTAGTGAATGAAATAAATTGTCAAATTTTTCTACTTGTTTAATCAGTAAGCATGCAGTGATCTGTTGTACTGCTATTATTATGGTTAGGTGTAATCTAGTGAGTTCTGAAGTATATCAGCCACTCCCTGCACAACAAAAAACAACATTCTTCAGTCCTGAGCTGTCCTCAAAATTGCTGTTAAGTTTGAGCCCATTGCTGTCACCACTGTGTCAATTCATCAAATCTTTGAAACTCTACTAAGCAGGGGTCCTTTTCAAGGTCCATGAGAACAAGTTTCCATACCCCTGTTTCTATGAAGCATGTTGGCTCTACATGCAAGAGAGATTTCTATGAGTCCACATGTCTTTCAATGTTCTTCACCAGCACAATTCTAATGCATCAATTCTTCTGCTGTCTTCTGTATTCAATGTCCACATTTCATGTGCATATGAAGAAACTGAAATTACCATGCCTGAGGTCACATAAACTTAATCCTTAAAGGGACATCCTTGCTCTTATACCCTTTAAAAAGGTCTTGCGCAGCAGACATACCCAATAAAATGGATTGTTCAATTTCTTGACTGCTATTTTATGAATGATAATTATAAATTCAGGTAAAATGAAATCATTGACAATGTCAGCCACTTTTTAATCTATCCTGATGTCAGCTTCTGGTCCATCTGTGAGGGTTTCTATTTTCTTGACAGGGAGATGCCATTTATACAGAAGACTACAGTCTTTGGTTTTCATTAATCGGCAAGTGCTTCAAGTCCTCTTTAGTTTCAACAAACAAGCTTGTGTGACCTGAATATCACTGCTGGTTAGCAAAGCTTCTGTCACTCGTGATGCCCCGTTCTTCTTCATATAGGCCAGAATTTAGGATTATTTGTTCAGCATATAATTGAATAAGTGGGGTGAAAGGACAAAACCTTGACACACAATATCTGATTTTAAACCACCCCTATTCCTTCTTACATATGCACAATGAAATGTTCTAAAGTTCCCAGTATTGACCATATTAACCATAGTTTATTAGTATCCACACAGTCAAATGTATTTGTGTACATGTGCAATTATATATGAGTAAACATCTGATCTCTGCTTTCAACTAAGATCCATCAGACATCAGCATTGACATTCTTTGTTGCATAGCCTCTTCTGAATCAGACCCAAACCTCTGGCAGCTTTCTATCTGTCTTCTGGACTGCTTCTCAATTGTTTGATGATCTTCAACAAAATTTTAATCACATGTGACATTAATTATATTGTTTGATAATTTCCTCATCCTGTTGGATATCTCTTCTTTGGAATGGGCACAAATATGGATCTTTTCCAGTCAGTTGACCAAAAAGCTATCTGCCATTTTCTTGGCTTAGACCGTAGTTTCCCAAAATGGGCGCCAACCCCACCCGCCCCACCCCCCACGGTGGTGTGTGGAATGATCTAAGGGCATTGTAAGAGCAGTTACCTACACTTTATCCTGGATTCTAGTCTGGAGTACAAAAGGTTTTCATTGCTAGGGAGGTCATGAGGAATTTTTTTTAAGAGGACAGTAGAAAATATAAGTTGGGGAACCTCTGGCTTAGACAACTGAGTGCTTTCCGTGCTTTGTCAGCTTGTGAAAACAATTCATTTGGAATTCAGTGGACTCTGGGAAACTTGTTCTCACTAATGTCCTTAGTGAAGCTTAGATTTTATCCAATGCCATCAGTTATTGATCATATACTATCTCTGGAAATGGTTGAAAGTTAACAAATTCTTTCATACAGTGACTGTGTTATGCTTCCACCTTCTTTTGATACTATCTGCATTATTCAATATTTTGCTCAAGTTATTTAATGGAATCCTTCAATATTTCAACTCGAGGGTTAAAATTATCTTCTTTTGCCTCAGCTTGACATATCCTAAGTGTGGGTTTTTTGGATGATTTAATTCTAGGTAATTGCACATCTCATTATAATACCCTTCTGTGAGCTCTCCTTTGATATCTTTGGTTTGTTTCTTTTACTCCATCATCTCTTCCATTCTCTTTAGTTAATCTGTGTCTAAGCACAAGTTTCAGAATCTCTCTGACATCCACATTATTCTTTTCTTTCTTTAAAAATTTGTGTTAGTCCCAGTAGACTAGAGAAACAAATTCATAGATAGGCATAGGGATATAAGGGTAAGGTTTATATACAAAAAGAATGGAACATTTGAAAAAGCATCCCATCCCAGTTCAACCCAAAGTCATAAGTCCGATATTAGTCCATGTGCCTGGTACCAGTCTACAAAGTCTCCTTTCGACTCACAAAGTCACAGGTCAGTGGGTGCAGAGTCCCGGTGCTGGCAGGGGTATCCCAATGGCTCCTCACTTCCAAGGCTCAGGGTCCATCAACAGCATCCAGTGGCTGTAAAAGCAACACAGAACTGACAGGGGTCTCCATGTGGTTTCTCCAACTTCAGAGGTCTGGTTCCATAAGGGTAAAGTCACGTGGCTTCTCCTTCAGCTCCTCTAGCTCCTTGTACACTGCCATCTTGTCATGCCCATAGTTTATTGTCTCGGAGACTGACTCCAAACAAAATGGGAGATGGGCTCTCATCTCCATGAGGGAAATATCGTGAGATTTCCCAGAAGTCTCAAGAGAAAGACATCACACAGAGACCTCATTGGCTACTCAAAGGCTATCTCCAGATTAACAGACTAGACTCCACCCCTACATCTCAATCATGAAATGGACATGGATACATGGCCACCACATATTTTCTTAATAATAGCATACTTTCTTCATGATTATGTTCTTGATGCCACAACAGAACGCTGTCTTCACTTCAGACAATAATGTGTAAAACACAATATCTGTCCTTCAGATAATCTCCAAATCCAGGTGGGATTTAACCAAGATTGTATTTTAGCTCTATTTGACTTGTTTTGATGCTTTTCAGTTTCCACCTGAATTTACATGTGAACAATTGACAGACTTCACAGTTAGTACCTAGTCTTATTTTTCAATTCTTTAAGTCTTATTTAAGTTCCACTGTCTCTCACCATTGATGTCGTCAATTTTATTTCTATGTATTCCCTCCGGAGATTTTCATGTGTATCATCATCAGTGATGTTAAATAAAAGAGTATTTGCATTAAAGAAGTCAGTGGTTTTGCAAAATTCTGTCAGACATTCCCCATTTCCATTTCTATTACCTACTATTCTTTCCTCTTTGAAAACTTTCACATTCCAATTATCAGCAATTATCTGTGCTTCTTGGCTGCTAGACCAATAGCAGATTGAAGATGTTGGTAGCATTCTTTAATTTTCGATGAGTAGTTTATGTGACTGGTGTATAAATTTGGATAATAGTTATATTGATTGGATTTTCTTGGAGGCAAAAAGGTATAATCCTATCACAGATTGTGCTGTACTTCATAAAAAATCTTGAAATGGCTATTCTAATTTTGAATGCAAAGTCGTTACTCCTGATTGTCCACCATCAAGGGGCATTGTTGTTTATTGTTAGGTGCCAGGAAATCAGTTCCAATCCTTCGTGATCCAATGCACGATAGACTGAAAATCGCCCAGTCCTGTGTCATCTTCACAATTGTTCCTATGCTGAATTCATGGTCTAGCCTCTGTGTCAATCCCTCTCATTGAAAGCCTCCCTCTTTTTCGCTGCCCCTCTATGTTACCGAGCACGATGCCCTTCTCCAAACACTTCTCTTCTGATAACCTGTCAAAAGCTTGTAAGATGAAGTCTTGATATCCTTGCCTCTCAGGAGCATTCTGGATATACTACTTCCAAGACAGTTTTGTTTATTCTTTTGGCAGTTCCTGGCACTTTCAATATTTTTCTCCACCACCACAATTCAAATATGCTAATTCTTTTTTGGTTTTCCTTTTGGAATGTGCCACCTTTCACATGCATTTGAAATGATTGAAAATACCAGACTTGAGTCAGACAGACACGCTGTATCTTCAAAATAACACCCTTGCATTTCAACACCTTAAAGAGTTTGTGTGCATCAGCTTTACCCAATGCAAGTCATCGTTTCATCTCTGGACTGCTGCTTCCATGACTATTGATTGCAGACTTGACCCATTCTATTACAAACCTTTCACCAGTCCTACTTTGGTTTCCAGATTCACCCTTTACCCAGAGGGAAGCAGTCCCCACCCCCCGCCCCGGGACTCTTTATCAGATTTAAATTTGTGCCAGGAGCCTGTTTTCATGGCTCATGGGCTTTATTCTTCTGGCTTGATATGATAGGTACCAAAGTGAAAACTGCGTCTACCTCAAGCCACGTTTCCAAAATTCTTTCTTCTTTCTTGATTTAATATCGAGTTATTTCTCTTACACTGTTCCACTCTTCAATTATTTCACTCAAAGAGAGGAGGAAACAACTTATAGAGAATTGAAGATCTTTATTTTTAGTATTGCTCTGTTGGTATCTGTGTGACCTTACAAAGTGAACTAATGCCTCTAGGGGTATGTTCTTGGCTACAAATGTACAAATTGGCAAGACACCCTCTAGGATCTTTCCTAGTTCCACAATTCAGCTTACGGCCTTAGACAGGAAAACCCAAGAAGGGGAGAGAATACCTGAGACAGCACAGGTCAAGCACCAAAGGCCAATTGCAAAACTTCAATACTACGGAAAAAGATAATATCTCTCTCTTCACAATATAAAAAGTATTTATGAAAAACTAACTTTTTAAATGATGACTGGTGAATAAGGCTATATATTTTAAAACCGATGCTATGGTTCATTTACACATCTATTAGCCTAAATTGAACACCTTAAAATTACATATTGGTTTCCAAAATTCTCTAATTAAACTCATAAATGATGAACAATCAGGCATTTTAAATGTGCCTATGTCTGAAAGAAAGAATTGTTTTTTTCTGTATTTGTTTCAGTTCATTTTGAGCTAGTAGCTAAACTCAGAGACAAATTTCACTGTAAAATAGCCCTTCTCCCTCTAAAGTTTAATGGGCATGATCAATTGTGCAGTGTAAGTTTTAATATTCACTCAAAAGAATGGCAATATGTATCTTCTTTATTAAAAAGAAGGATAGTGTGGTAGGAATAACCAATGAATTCCTGGTAAATCTTAACACTCCCAAAATATCTCCCTACTTCAATCATGAGAGTTCTAGAAAGCAAGTTACATTCTAATGCTTCCAGTATTCTCTTTCTCAATAATCCAAATGTTTGTGCAATCAAAAGTCAATACTAAGAATTAGTACATCCTGGAACATAAGAAGACCAATCTCATGGCTCCACTGATTGTCTTAAAGACTTGTGATTATTAAGTGCTTATTATGAACAGTATTTTTCTTTAGCCTATTAGATAAAAGAACAGGAAATATGTAAAAGCAAAGAAATATCAATAGAGACTTTTGAGAAATTTACATTCAGGAGGTAGTTCAAAGTATACTGTACAAATGATACAAAAAATAGCTACAAGTCAGACAATCATGACGTCAGAGGGGTAGGCTGAATAATAGCCCCCCATAGATATCTATAACCTAATCTTTGGGAACCTAGAATATTTTCCTTTACATGATGAAGACTATTTTGTAGGTGTCATCAAGTTAAGAATCTTAAAAGGGAGAAATCATCCTGATATCCAGGTGGGTTCATTGTAATTACAAGGGTCCTTAAAAGCAAGAGATGAGAGGTCAAAGCTATTGATTAGAGATATAATACAAGTGAAAGATTGGACTAAGTAAAAAAGGGGGGTCACATGAAGTAACCACTAGAAAATGAAAAAATAGAAAGCAACAAATCTCCATTCAGATCATCCAGAAGAAACCAGTCCTACTAACATCTTGACTTGAGTCTAATCAGAATTATTGTAGACTTGGGATGTTCTAGAACAGTTAGAGAATGAATCATATTGACTAAAATCAATAAGTAAAATAAAACAGCAGCATTCAGAAGTTAAATAGAAAAGTGATACTAAATTAAACAATAAAATAAATGCCCATCCCTTATGTTGGATGGGAACACTTTAACTGAATCTATGAGGGCTCTCCTGATCCTTTCATCACATAGACCTTGGCAATGAGGAGTTCTATCTCTGGTTAATATGAGAACAATATTGAGAATGGTGTCTCTGGTTCATTATAGAACAATATCTAGAAAGGTGGGCGTTCTTGTTGGAAAAACAAATAAACAAACTTCTTTCATGGACAAACTTTGCTCTTTTTCTTTTCCCCATAGGAAGCCTGGCCTAGCTGGTGGTACTTCCAGACCTTTGGAGGTATCAAGCCTTCAAGAAGGTGACTAATCATAGACTGGGGTACCCTTGGGACATCTCTCAGCAGTAAACTAACTTGTTAATATTTCATGAGCAGAACAGAGGCCAAGAAGCTGTGTGGCTGAGAGGCTGAGGACCAGAGACAAACATGCCTGCAGGTATGACTCAGAAGAGGTCCTGCAGACAATATAACTGTGTCCTTGACATTTCTGACCCTGACTTGTAACCTGTTAGCTTCCCTATAGTCATGAGTATTCTTTGTGACTTCAGTGAGGCCATCGTCAAGGATTCTTATTACCTCCATGGGAGAAGTAGGGTCCTGCAGAAGGGCCTGTCCTGACTGTGTCAGAATAGAAGAAAGAAGAATGAAATATAGAGGCATGTCTGACTTCTACCTCATAGGAAGTATCCTTAGGCAGTTGTGGAGTTGGATTCTCTTTCATGCTTGTGTGCATGGAGGAGATCAGATGCCTCCTGGCCATTTTTCGAAGATGCCTCCATCTAATTTGGGACGCACTGAGTTGGCCCAGGTGTCTCTCATACTACACTGCATCCTCCAATCCACCCCTTATCAATCATCAAGTGCTCTTTTGCCTCGACCTCTTATTTGTAAATGTCTTATTCTCCAGCCGCTGGATGGGAAAGAGAGGTGCTATTTATTAGAGGTCCCCAAACCCCAACTGCTCCTATGCAGAGAGCAAATTTCATACTAGGCACTACAGAAAAAAAAGTCGTCTTAATTATTTCATCTAATCTCCAGGTAAACCTTTGGGAGCATGTATTAATATCACCTGCATTTTGTTGACATCAAAATTTATGCATGCAGAAATTAAGCAGGTTGCCCAGGGTCTCACAGCTTTGAAATGGCAACACTAGTATTGGCCCTCAGAACTAGCTAGTTTCAAGGCTTGCACTTTTGAGTCCTCTACATATTTCCCTTCTTCTTTAAGGGCATGAAGAGGACTGAACACCAATGGCAGGTCCTCGAGAATGGTCTGTCTTCTTGGCATCCATCTCGGTCTGGTTTCTTTCAAAGATCATTGCTAGCTATGAAGCCAAAATTAAAAAGTGCATCATAGTCACAGCATTACTGTTCTGTACACAAATTTAAATGCTATTAATTGTCCGAGTCACTTTTGACTTGCCATTCACATGAGCACAGGCTAGACTTGATTACAAAAACAAAAACCCCTTTGAAAAGATCTCACCACTTAAAATATAACCTCGCGGGCAGGCTTTCATCTTCCGTGGCATGTAACCATCCCCGCTCAATCAGAAACTGCCGCAGGGGTAATCTCAAAAACTGATGTTGATGGCTGAAAATTAAGATATCAGACTTTCATCTCTTTTGACCCATTTTATCTCGGTTTGATTTCACCTCCTTCCTAGTCTCTTATCCTCCTAAGAGTGGACTGTATATTTCTTTCTTCACTGTGGATTTAATAGGTAGTCACAATTCTATAGCTGTACATCCCACAAAGCAATGTTCTCTATGATAAATTTCAGCTATTTTTGACCCTCAGCTTTCTTCTGAGAGCCATATCAACCATATTGATAAGACTTCATATTACCATCTCAGGAGCCTAACAAGGTTAAGACGATTGCTGTCTCAGCAAGATGCTGAGCATTTGATTCATGCCTTTATAACAACAAGGTTGGATTACTACAATTTGTTGTTGGCATTCCTCCCAGAATGCTCACTGCTTTCACTTGACTTTGTAGTGCATTTGGCAGTCAAGGTGTTCAGCAACAAATACAGAAATGCCTATACATACCACCGCAGTAGCACAAACATTATGCTGAAATATAAAATGGATTTGAAAAATGATAGATACTGGTCCTATGAAGCAAAGTGTGTGTATCTTTTTTGTTTTTGTTTGGCTGTTTTTTTTTTCTTTCAGAAGCAATGCTTTCATATAGAACCTAGTGAGGAGCCAGCTGTGACTCCAGGGGTTTAAGCCACTTTATGAGAATGTCACATTTCACCTAACTGAAGACCATGACTAGACTTCTGGGGGAAAATCTCTTTTCTAGATGGCCCAATAGGCTGCCTGCCAATTGCCACCTACTATCACATTGAAACCAAATCAAAGCTGTCGCCACCAAATCGAGTTATGGTGTCCCCATGAGTAGAATCACTATGGTTTCCAAGGCTATCATTAATCTTCATAAAAGGCGGAGTGTCACATTCTTCTTCCAAAGAGAAGCTGCTGGATTTGAGCCGGCATATCTGCTCTTGGTACATGCTCAGTAGTCTGAACAAACAGTAGAGAAGGCTCAGGCAGGGTTGTAAGCTTTAGGGAGAAAAAAAATGACACACAGTTAAATTTTCATTTCAGATAAAAACAGATCACTGTTTAGTATAATCTATTTGTCCACCCTATCCCCAACCTACATAGTGTTAGCCTGATTCAGCATCTTTTCTTGCCTTGCTAGTGTCTCCAAGGCAGTAATTTTTTTAATGAAAACAAAATTTTTAATTCTTATGATAAGATAATGTTTTTTTAATTAAAAATCATTTTATTGGGGGCTTGTCCATCGTTTTTCACAATACATAAATAAACAAACTGTGCCAAACACCTTTACATGTTTGTTGCTATCATCATTGATGGCAGTAATTTTTTATATGAATCTTTTTATTGGGGGCTCATATAACATATCATGATCAATACATACATCAATTGTATGCAGACCACATTTATACATTTGTTGCCATCATCATCCTCTAAATATCCTCCTTCTACCTAGACCCCTGATACCATCTCCCTATATTTCCCCTCACTCTACTCCCCCTCCCCTATGAACCCTTAACAATTTAAAAATTATCATTAGTTTGTCACATCATACACTGTCTGATGTGTTCCTTCACCCACTTCCCCATTGTTCATACCCCAGAGAGGAGGTCATATTTAGATCACTACAATGGGTTCCCCCTTTCTACTCCACCTTCCCCTGCCCTCCACCCTCCTGGCATCACCACTCTCACCCCTTGTCTTGAAAGGAACATGTGTCCTGAATTACCCTTGTTTCCAGCTCCAGTGTACATCCCCGGGTCTAGCTGGATGTGTAAGGTGGAATTGGGATCACGATAGTGGGTGGGAGGAACCATTTAAGAACCAAAGGAAAATTGCATATTTCATTGTTGTTACACTATACCTTGACTGACTTGTCTCCTTCCCTACAACCCCACTATAAGAGGCTGATGCTTTACCTATTAATGGACTTTGCGTCCCCAATCAGTACAATAATATAATTTTTAGTTATTTGATGAGAAGGCAGTAAGTTTTTATGGGAGCTGACAACCTCATCTTTCTCCAAATGGGCAGTTTGTAGGCTTGAACTGCAAACTTTATGCTTCTCTGACAGATGATAAAGGGCAATAAGAACTAAAAGCCAAAAGAGACACCTGACTTGTCTCAGAATGGTCTTACAACAGGATGATTGAAATGGAATTGTGCCCTAAGTCAGTGACTACCTGCATTTTAATCATAACCTCTCGGGCAGCCTTGCTGGTCATTATCCTCACTTTTCATCTAATAAGTTGATCCTGGTAGATTTAATTTTTTTAAGGAAAGAGTAAGGAAGTGCTAATGCTGATATATTTCATTCAGAAATTTAATGCTAAGCTGATGGACATTCTACCACACCACATGACCTCATAAGCAACCTTCATGCAATTTAGTTGTTCACATTTGTGTTTGTCAGTCTTCTTTAATTGATAACTAAGCATGTCGAAGACAGCAAATTTAGTTTCTTTACAATGTTTTGACTTATCCTTACAGGAGAATGCTGAGTGGACAGCATTGCTTTAAGTGATACTTCAGGGCCTTCAGTTCTATAGCATGTCACTACCAAATGCCATTTTAAAGAGCTACTAAGAGTTTAGTATGAACTAATCGTTCATTCTATATAGAAATTGAACTAGAAACAATAGGAATTAACTCCATTAATGCCAACTCCAAAGCAGTTCGTCAGGTTTTCAGAGAAGTATTATTGCTCTGGTGGCCAAAGAGATGATCCCTACCTCAAGAGGGGGACAGTGTTACGAGGAAATGTAGCCATGAAGCACTACCTAAGAACATTCCTAAAGTCGATATAAGTTCAGCAAAATAAAATACACTATGTAAAATCGAGAGACAAGTATTTCTTATTTAAGAAAGGTGAGTAATTATGAAACAAAACATGTCTTTCTGAGAATTAGGAGGCAAAATCTTCTGCCCCTTAAAATATACACACACATCTACACATATCTACATGAAAAAGTTAGAGATACTATATTACCCCAAGTTACATAGACTAAATCAAGAAATGTTGCACACCAAAGTACAAAGATATGCTACCAGATTGTCATTCCATTGTTTAGGCATTGCTGCTGAAACAGGTGATGTGGAAAGTCTGACAAAGCTACTGTGTAAGAATCAGAAAGACTTTATGATACATAACCATAAATAGAAACAAATTTCTGATATATTTTACAATAAAAAGGAATCTTGAAGACATAGTGTTGAAGGAAACAAGTCAGACACACAGGATTATATGACCCTATTTGCATAATTCCACCACTTGTCTGTCAGTTTGGCAAAATATGGTATCATGTACGTTGCTGTGATGATGGAAGCTATGTCATTGTCATTCCAAATACCAGCGGGGTCACCCCAAATGAGCGGGCTTCTGTAGAGCTTCCAAACTAAGGACACACTGTATCTATTTCATAGATATTAGCCACTGAAAGCTTTATGGATAGCATCAGCTACTGAAGCACTCAAGGACAAAAACAGAACATGGTCAGAGATGGTGCCAGAAAAATGCACCCCTCAGGTCAGAAGGCACTTAAAATATAACTACAAGCAAACTGCCTTCTCAGAGTGTTGTTGACCAGAATGATGCCAATGTAGTAAAGTATGCAGCAGTAAAGCTTTCAGGACATTCATGTGCTGAAAGAACATGATGCAAAGTGAGAATAAACATCTAGAAACATCAATTAATCACCAAGACTTGGAAAGTATGAAGAACTGAAAGTACTAAAGTGACATGTCAAGCTTTGAGTGGCAATAGTCAAAGATTCTATGAACAAAATATTGAATGGTCCAGGAAGCATCCAAAGAAGATGGAAAAATATACAGAATCACTATACCAAAAAGAACTAGTCAACATTCAACCATTTCAAGAGGTAGTATAGGAGCAAGAAACAATGGTATTAAAGGAAGAATTCAAACTTCACTGAAAGCATTAGTCAAAACAAGGCTCCAGGATTAGATCAATAACTAAAATATTACAACAAGCTGATACAACACTAGAAGCACTCTTTTGTCTATGCCAGCAAAAAATCTGGAGCACAGCTACCTGGCCAAGTGATTGGAATGGACGCATAATTGTTTTAGTGTCCATTCCAAAGACAAGTGACCTAACAGAATGCTCAAGTTATAGAACATACCAATGATATCCCATGAAAGTAAAATTGTGTTGAAGAACATCTGACAACAATTAAAGAAGTACATTAACAGGGAATTGGCAGCGGTTTGGGTCAAATTCTGAAGAGGGCGTGGAACAAGGGACAACATTACAATGTCAGATGGATCTTGGCTGGAAACAGACAACCAGAAGGATGTTGACTTGTGTTTTATTGACCATGCAAAAGCAGAGGAGCAGCAAAAAACAAATAAACAAAATGACCCTACACAAGATGGATAGACAGTCTCTCTGAAACAATGGGTCCAAACATAGGAACAATTGTGCATATAACATGAAATGTGTTTGGTTCTATTGTACATAGGGGTGCTTTGAGTCAGAACCAACTGGACAGAACCTAACCACAGCAACACTATGTGCATGACCACCTAAAGGAGCCAAAGAAGTTGATACTAAAGCCTCCTAGTGACCCTAGTGTGCTGGTGGAAAGAGTCTGGGAGGTTTTACTTAGGGGATAGTGGGAAGGATAAAGAATCAAATTGGAAAGAGATAGTACCATGGTTACACATGTTGAGTTTCAAATAAATTAATGAATCACACATGCAAAAATGGTCTAAATGACCCAAAACATGGCTACATAGTCTACTGCAGTAAAATGAAATATAAAAAGCTTCTTGAGTGTAGCTTGCTACCGTTTTACTGGGACCATTTTCTCTCCCCCTCAATAGATCTATCGACAGTGAAATAAAGAATGGTAACAGTCATACTGAACAAGAGACAGAGGAAGTGGCTAGTGTTGACTCGCCCTGAAAGACCTGATTTCAGTTGTGGTCAGAACATTAGAAGAGAGAGCATGTATCATCACTTCCTGAAACATTGTATTTATATTCAATTTCCTAAGTTGGTTTTAAAACAAGCAAGAAATAAATAAATAAAACACTCAGGAGGAATATAAATGCATAGGCACTTCTCTTAAAAGAGAATATTTTCATTTCATGGTTGATATTCTCTGTCACAGAAAGGGCAATGAAATGTATGACAATGTTCCTGTATTTTCCTCATCTGCAACAAGCATAAAGATATGTCATAAATACTTTAGATATCTTACTTACAAATATTCACCAATCAAAAAAATTAAAACCCATAAAGGTTATATAAAATGAGGATATTTTATTTTCAGCTATTTCTTCTATATAATGTAAGCTCAATGCAAAACCTGATAAGTTCTTGAAAACATATTGGTTCTCAAAACAGCTATAAATGTACAATTTTGTCTTTGTACAACTTGTTCCCTGGTTCATATGATGTCATCAACACCAGGTTTCTCTAAATTTAAAAGTGGGTAGAATTTGAAGCCAAAATCAAATTCCAGGTTAAACTTTACCACATTTTTTCTTAGGCAACATTACCAAAAGCATAAATTCTGTGACTTGATTTGCATATCTGAAAGGCAGTATAGCAAAAGTCTTCTCACTATTAGGATCAAGTAAGCATATATAGAAAGTATTGCTCCAGCTCTACAGCATTATACAAATATAACAGCTAAACTCATATGACTTTCAAATGTAATACTATTTAAAATGTAATAGTTTAAGAAATATTTAATAGAAAGTTCATCATCAAGCACAAAAATGTTGCTAAAATGTGAGAATAGGAGAAAAGCTATTGCAGTGTTTCTTCTATTTTACATAGAGTGACTATGGATCACATCCAAGTCAACAGTATTTAACAATAAAAAAACAAAATACAAAATTATTTCTCTGTACGACCATGTTAGCACTTACCTAGTATATGATGAAATAATATCCCCATATATGTGTGTCCCTTTATATTTGTCCAGAAAAAGTATGTTGAAAAATTAGCCATTTGATTAGCATTGAGAACATAGTAATAAGTGACAAATTATACACATTTTCTTAGAACCCAATCTAAAAAAATGAAAATTTGTATTAACAAGTAATAAAAATATAATATAAAAAGTTGACTAATAAGTGGTTACTTGTAATGGAAGCTTGGGAAAACAATGATCCCAGAAGCTATCATGTACAAGAAAGCATTCAGGGTAGTGTGAAGATAGAGTAAAAATTCATATGAAATGAGATGATCATACAAGAATGACACAGGTCATATGTATTTGAAAGTAAGATGACACTTTACTCAATATGACTGGAGTCTGAAAGTGCTTGAAGATGTGGTTCACGAGATGGGTTCTGGTCAGATTTTGTAGATAGGATAAATATGGTTAGATTTTATGTTCTGGAGAGGAAATGTTGAAAGTACAGTGGAGGTATATGGTCTGATCTATATTTTAAAATGTGTTCACTGGGAGGGTTGTATCCAGAATTCAGTCAGAGAATGACAATAAGAGCTAAAATAGAATAATAAAGATTAGTAAATTATTTGAGAGGCATTAAGGATGCAGGTTCAGGATTGCTGCCTAAATATATTGAGACAATATTAGAACATTTTATCAGCATTAATTCCAGGTGTCTTTCTTGGACAACAAGAATGGTGATATTGATCAGCTCTAAACTGGGAGGAGGAGAAAAACATGGGAGGTCATTTGAGGTGCTTTTGAATTATTCCAGACAACCATAAATTCTGGGCCCAGAAAAGAATTTCTGAACTAGGCAGCAGAAACATGAGAATGTTTGTAATGGAGTAAAAGTTAAACTATTCTTAAATATAAACTCCTTAGAAAGACTGTACAGAGTAAAAGATGTCATAATGAAACAAAATTCTTATACTGTGCCAGAAATAAAAACAGAGTCTTATTGATGGATTAAGCATTTCATGAAGTGGAGAGGCACACAGGCACAAGGCAGCCAGGAAAGATGCTGCAGCGTGTTCTGAATTACACAATGAGAAAGTAGGTTTTATCAAGGAAAATAAAAGCAGGAACATAGAAGGGGGAAAAACTTGGCAAAAAGTTAAAGAGATTTCTTAAGCTCTAATCTTAAATATTTAACAATAATTAAGTTTACATGTTACATTCTGAGTTTCTTACTTACAGAGATCTCTTTAACAAAGCCCCTATCTGGAATAAACTGAGTCACAACTGCACGTCTGCTTCTCCCTTTAATAAGACAAGTTTATGATTTTACTTAGTTATAGGTTTACAAAGAGGTAGGTAAATAGAGGAGAAGATTCCAAGGCATGAAAATGAACATTTTATTAAGACTTGATTCATTGATATTTACCAAATCCTGGTTACATAGCAATGAAAGAGTGAGGCATCTTATTTTTCCATTGTCTATTCTAATCCAATCTTCTGATCTCCAGAAACCTGCTGGGACAAGGTATGCTTTAAGACCAAGCTTAATAAAAGCTCTTAACAAACACCTTCAACAAATAATTCCTGTTATGCCAAAGATCCTCTCTTGCTCCCGTTGTGTTACAGTAGTCTAAATGAATATGGAGTTTTAATTTAGGCCTAAAATTATCCCATTTCACCTATGCCAGTACCTCTGTTGTTAGCTATATAGTATATGATGCATACAAAGGAAATCTAAAAATCAATAAATTCACAAGAAAAATATAGGGTGAAAAGAAAAAAGAAAAATATCGTCTGTCAAAAAAAATCTAGTGACATTTCCTTTTAGTAGATAAAAATCTCTTAGGACCCCCAAAGCATCTTTATATACTCACAAACAAACAGGGTAAGTGAAACCTGGAAGAAACTTCTAGGCAGTAAAAATCCTGGAGAAAACAAAGTATATATCAACTTACTCTTAGGATTCAGTAGATGAAAGAGAAGAAGCTTTTGTGGAGTTAGAGAGAGTGTTATTGCAAGAAGATCACAGATTTCATTTGGAATGGAAAGTGGAAGCAAAAATGTTACTAAGTCATTAGGGCATGAGGCTACACTGATATCAAAGAAATGACCTTTTGTTTGGTCATATAGATAGAAATATATCTAGCATAAGAAATAAAGAGTTAACTAATCTATAAAGCAGTAAAAATAGCTTGGTGCAAGTCACTTGTGTGAGACAGCTAGTAGACTGACAGTCCTTCAAGTCTTGAGGGCCACCGAGTAGTCCTCTGTAGAGCAATTCAGGCTATCTGGCCACAAGTAGCAAACAGCAAGGCAGGTCACCAACAGTGAGCCCGATGACAGGGTCTGACAGTCCCCAGCTCAAGAGATACATATTTCAGTAGCCTGGAGAATCAAGGCTTCAAGAAACCTCAACTCACCGTGACACAGTCCACAGATTAGGTGTCCCCTGGGTAGTGTAGTTTGCAGATCAAGGTAGAGGACAAAAAAGGCAGCTGACTGCTCTGAAGATCCAAGAGCAAGAGTAATAGGGATGAGACTTGCTGAACCATTTATAGCTCCACCATTCAATTGATCTCACATGTGTTCCTTGGCCATGTTGTCACAACAAACCTACCCATCTTCTTTGATCATGTTGGAACAACTAATCTAACTATGACAATAATCATTGCAGAAAAACACATAATGATATATGCATTATGGTGCATCAGAGGGAAAGATGTAGCTAGGGAGAGAATTTATTTTAAAATATTGACTCGTGGGCTGAACCTCGGTGGTGTAGTGGTTGTGTGCAGGACTGCAGGCTACTGGGTTGGTGGTTCAAATCCAGCAGCTGCACTCCAAGAGCAAGGCTGGGCCTCCTACTCCCATCAGAGGGCAGTGATGCCCCCCCCCAAAAAAAATATTGACTCATGTGTTTGTGAAGGCTGACAAAAATTCCTATTTCAGGCAGACTGGAAGCTGCATTAGAATACCTGTTAGTTATATTATATCTACAGTGTTCAGGGAAAATCCACCTAATTTCAGAAGTGCTGGTTTTTCCCATTAAAGCCATTATCAGATTGGATTAAGCTCATCTCCATTTTGTTGTCGTTGCTGATTTGAACTCATCTGGACTCTTTATGCAGAAAAGAACACTAAGCTGCAGTCTCATACCATCTCATCATTTTGGCTATATTTGAAGCTATTGTTACAACCACTGTGTCAACCCATCCTGTTGTCTCTTTGTCTCTCATGCACTCATTTCTGGTAACATGTTCAAAGTACACAAAATGAAGTCTCAACATCCTCATCTCGATAGACTATTGTGCTTATACTTCTTTTAATAAAGATGGACTTGCTATTTTGGCAGTCTATGGTATATTTAATATTTCTGACAATCATCATAACCTAAAGGCATCTACTCTTCTTTGGTCTTCCTTGTTCATTGTCATGCATATGATGCAAGGTAACATCTTTGCTTTGTAACACTTTAAAGAGGTCATTTACGACTAATGTGTCCAATGCAAAAAATTAAGTGATTTCTTGATTGTTACATCCCTGAATGTTAATTATGAGTCTAAGTAAATAAAATCCTTGACAACTTCTGTATTTTCTAAATATTGGGATGTTACTTATTGGCCTGACTGTGAGAATATTTGTTTCAGATCACCCACTTTAGATGAATTTCCTCTACCTATTGTCAACTGAATGTAATCCACAATCACATCCACAAAAACTTTCACATGAACATCTCAACTACTGTTTGTCAAACAAATGGGCACCCCAGCATGCAATGTGGTATCCTATGCTAATCCTGTAACAGAAAAATATATATATACTAGTCAAATACTAGTGTAATCTAAGTCTTAGAGTTTAATTAATTTCAATGCTCCTTTGGGGGGGGCTGTCATGGAAATTGGGTTGAGAGCGGAAGAGGATTAAAAGTCATGGAGGAGGGCCATAAGGACTTGGGCAGAATCATTAAGGGAAAAAAGCACTTCTCTGTTAAATACGTAATTCTGAGTGCTTCGCATTTATGTAAGCAAGAAACAGCAAGAGTTCTTCTTTAACTGACAATCATTCAGTTCTACAGAAGATGATATCTCTCAGTGGTGGTGGATCGGGGACTTTACGGAAGTACAATTATCAGATATTTTTAAAATTCTGAAACATAAAAAGGTGGATTTTTTACCTCCTACTGTCACTCCTCATAGAAACTATGCTTATCATCTGTTTGGGGACATGTAGCTCAGGGCGTCGCAGTGAGTGACAGCAGTGCTAAGACTGGATTTGATCCAGAGCAGTGGATTAGAGATGAGCCCTTTACATCCCTCCTGCATTCTAATAGCTGATAGGCACGATAGATATAAGTATCAGACATTGACATTGTCACTTCAGGCAAGGACAAAAGTCATCTAATTTATATTAATATGAATAAAGTTTAAATCTGCCCATTTAGTATTGGAGAGTTTGGGCAAACTTTCATTAGCTTATTGGACTGATAAATGAAACTATGCAAATCTGGAAAAGACACATCATTTATTCTGTAACTTAAGAGAGACTGAAAATCATCTTCTAATAAATCACCCCTTTAATCAGCAAAAATATTTCTGAACCATACCAAAAAAGAAAACATTCTATTATTCTCTTTAAAAATAATAGCTGCTATAATTTTCAAAATCATTTGCATTATCATCTGTCCTATGGAATAACATTTCAGAAAAAATACTTTGGTAGAGAGTTGTGAAATCTTGAGGTCATAATGAATATACTCATCCTTAAAAATACATAGTTTCTTTTAGTGTTTCATTTCTCCTAACTCTTCAGATACTAGCATGAAGGCAAAGTAGTTCTCGCCTCCCAGGTCAGAGATCAGGGTTTGATTCCTAACCAATAAAGGTTATGAACAGCTAATATCTGTCTGTTTGTAGAAACTTTCCTAGTGCTATGAGCAGGTTTCAAGAGAGCTCTCAGTTTAAGATACACTAGGGAGAAAGATCTGGAAATCTACTTCTAAAAATGATCCTGAAACGCCAGTGGGCTTGGGGATGATACAGGACCAGGCAGCATTTTATGCAATTGTGGAAAGGTTCAGGGGCAAGCTCTAGGGCAGTTAACAGCAATGACAATTCTTCAAAATAATAGTGTCCATTTATAGTTTTAAAAGTTTCAATCTACTGCCTTCTAACCTGCTCAAAGTCTTCTTACAGTTTTTTACATGTAAGATCAAGATTTAGATTTAATTAAGATAAATCTTATAGCTATTTTATTTTTCTATACCAGTTACTTTTGACTTGATCATGGCTTAGAATATAGTATTGCTCCCAAAAAAGTTCTAGAGAATTTAGAAAAAGTCACAAACATCACCAAAGAATCTATTGACTTCTGCTGAAGAAAAATCAAATAAATAATTGCTCTATCTGATAAAAATGACTTTTAGAAATTTCTTACTACCTAAAAAACAGTCCTTTATTCAGATTTGAATATTTAACAAATATCAAAGGACTTTGCAACATTTGTGGGAAAAATGCTTTCTCTTAAAAAAAAACACTTTCTATTGTGAGGTAGGTGAAGATTTACAGTGCAGATCATCAACTTCATATGCAACATTTCAAACTTTTTTTCTGCTACCGTTCATCCATTGTAGTTTCCTTAACAAACCACTACTTTTCCCACTTGCTCCCTGAGTTTCCTGTTTCCATTACTCCTTCATTCCTAACCATTTGAACATTGTCCTTGGGTAAATGCTTCCCTTTTGTGTACACATTGTGTTAGTCTGGGGAGACTAGAGAAACAAATTCATAGACACACATATGGATATAAGGGTAAGGTTTATATACAAGAGGAATGGGACATTGAAAAAGCATCCCAACCCAGTCCAGCCAAAAGTCATAAGTCCATATTAACCCATATGCCCTATTCCAGTCTATAAAGTCTCCTTCCAATTCACAAAGTCACAGGTCAGTGGGTGCAGAATCCCAGTGCTGGCAGGGGTCTCCCCATGGCTCCTCGCTTCCAGGGCTCAGAGTCCATCAACAGCATCCAGGTGTGATAGAAGCAACTCACCACTGACAGGGGTCTCCTCGTGGCTTCGCCAGCTTCAGAGGTCTGGTTCCATCAGTGTAAGGCCACGTGGCTTCTCCTCTGGTTCCTCCAGTTTCTGGGATGCTGACATCTTGTCTTGTCCATAGTTCATGGTCTCGGAAACTGACTCCCAACAACCGGGGAGATGGCTTCTCATCTCCACCAGGGAAATACCACAAGATTTTCCAGAAGTCTCAGGAGAAAACTATGCCCACACAGAGGCCTCATTGGCTTCTCAATGGCTATCTCCAGATTGACAGGCTAGACTCCAGCCCTACAGCTCCATCATGAAATTAACATAAGCACATAACCGCCACAACATTGTGCATTTCCCTCCTCTAGATCAAGCTTTCTCTTTATTTCCTTCCCTGATTCCACACACCATCACCACCAGAACTGCCTTGACGATCACCTGCCAGAAAGGATTCCATGCTCTGTGTCCATCCTCACTATAAAGACCTATTTCTCTTATTCGTGTTAATTTAGAATGGTATCTTCAATCTTCTTTCTATTTCAATACAGGTATATGCTTTCCTTTTGATCACAAATGGTTGATTATTCTAACATGGAGGCATGGTTATTTGCATAGCTGAAGGATGAGGAAAAGCCAGAGTCTTGGAAGGTCTGCTCATCTCTATGGGACCAGTACATCTAGTCTCTTACATTTTGCATCCTATTTTTTCTCCCTCTCTATCTAACATCTTGTTTTTAGAGAAATCAGTAGTGGTAGCCAGATACCATCTAGTTTTCTGGTCTCAGGGTTGTGAAAATATGTTTGTGTGGTCCATTATTCTATTGGAGTATCAGTTTTCACGTGTCTTATAATTTGCATCCCTCTATCAACAAGACACATAAATTGAAAAGGCAATTCATCATGGAGGCAGCAGATTACTGGACACCACATATTTGATGGAGAGATTCCAATCGTACGTGCTCACTGCACAGTCAGATGGAGCTGTTTTATCTGTAGAATCACACTGAATACTGGCCTTCAGAAAAATCCCTACTTATTCTAGAGTAAAATCATAGGTACCTGTTATGTTTCTCATCAATCTTTTTGTCTCAAATTATTTCTCTATGTGTTTAGCACATAGTAATTATTTCTTTAACATTCTTATCATTTGATTGGACAAATTGATTGGCGAGTCAATAAATCAAGAAATATCAATATTCCTCAGAAATTTCTTCTTTGTCTAAAAACGTGGGACCATTTCACTGAAACACAGGTCAAATTCAATGTAAATTTTTATTACCGTTTCTTCAAACAAAGCCAAACACTAGTTCGATGAACAGGCCCTAGTAAGTGGCCTTCAGAAGAAGCAACATTCCCCCCACCTTTGCCTTACTCACACAAAGATCTACAGTGTGAATCATTGAGAACCATTTTCTCGGTGAGGTTGTCCTAAACGTAATCCCTCCTAAGAGTTTTCATATCAACTTTGTACAGTTCCTGTTATCAATACATCCAAGGCATACTTTTCATCTTCTATATCAATTGATGAGTAACTTTATCCTAATTTTTCCCTCTTTTAGACCAAACTTTCCCTGTAGTCCCTCTCTCTTACTCCCCAGCCTCTGCACCAGATCTTCCTCAAACATCACCTGAAAGTAGGGAACCCATGCTCTGTGTCTATTCTGACTATAAAGACCCATTTCTCTTATGGGTGGCTGCCTTGCTGGTGCTAATTTGGGACTATATCCTTTTCCCCTATTTTAGCATAGCTTTTAATACTCCTGATAGTATAAAGGATTATGAATAAATTACATTAAAATTTTGATGTTCCAATTTAGTGATAGTTGAGCTTGCTGTTTTATTCTCATTCACGTGTTCTCAGTTTAAAGCCAAGGTAACTATGCTTTCTTTTCCTATGCTTGCCAGGAGGCAGCTACAGAAGTAAATTTCAAGGAACAACTGAAAAGAAGGTAACAAAAGGCATAATACATATTAATAAACCTGAAAAATATTCACCCAACAGCCTATTATTATTCTTTACATCAAAAGGAAACACAGGAACTGAGCCTCAGAAGCGAAAATGAAGAGGGTGAAAAATGATAACAACAGAACTTGGAAATTATATGAAACATCAAAAGACTGTGAGGGGTTCAAGCAGAGAAGTCAAAATATCCAGAGGAAATGAGTATGACAAAAGTTATAAATATGCTGCAGTCCTAGGCAATTGGTAGCTATACTCACACAGAATAAGCATTATCTTATAATATGTTCTTCTTTACTTTAAAAAGGTAATTCCATTAGGCTTTACCGCTTCAATTAAATGCATGAAGCACTTCCAACATAATAACAAGTTATTCACGTAGTCATTCACCAAAAATACAACATCCTAACTGGTTTTTAAAAAGAAGAAGAACCTTGGTGGCCTGGTGATTGCAGTGCTCATCTGCTGGTTGGAAGCCACCAGCCACTTTGCAAAGGCAGGGGGAGATGTGACCATGAACTTCCTCAGAGATCCAAGATGACAGCCTTGGAATTGAAACAAGAGCAGTGAGTTTAGTTTTGGTTTTTAACTGCTGAAAGAAAATTCGACTTCTAGGAAAATATCTTTCCTGGATGACCCTGATGATAGATGGTGTTCTACTTGGGAGGGGTGGGAGTTTAATGATGAAATTCAGAATTATAGGAATTCACATAGTTCCTGTCTATTTGTTTTCCATTAAAATAAGTGCCAAATTATCTTTCCTTCAGATTCCTGGAAAGATCTAAAGAATAAATGATGCGCAAAATGTTACAAGAAAGATTGAGCAAGGCACTGTACAATGTGGTCCTAGCTTATTAGCCACTTCACCCCCCAAAATTCATTGACAGCATGCGCCACAAGGCAAAGACCTGGTGTCTCAGTTCGCTCTAGATTTCCTTTATTCGTGACTGGAAACAAAGCCTAAAACCCAGTTATTAAAATAAAGCAAAATAGGGTGAGAACAACTTCATGAAATTAGTCATAAAAGTGACTCCATAATTAAATGTGTCTTCAGTACTATCTTCCATAGTTTTCTTTGTACATTACTGAGTATTTAAGGAAAATTATATTAATAAAATTAACAATAAATTTATAAACATTGTGGTATGTTAATAATGCATCCAGAGGGCATGATATTAACGTTGAAAAAAAACAATTTCCCTGGTGATTGAGAATTAGTGACAAAAATTAAGTTAGCAAATGATAAATCTGATTTTTAAATGCACAAAAATATTGCTCATATTCTAAAATCCATCACTTCTAAAGATAGAGAAATGCAGTCTATCACCTAAGAAGCAATTGGGAAATTTTACAGATCTAAACAGAATGATATGTGTACATTAACATTATAATTTTAATGAAAGATTTTTGAGTAAGAAGAGTCTCTGCAAAATGGGTGCCTTGGTTACTGACTTACCAGAAAAAAGATGGACTAGAAATTTGCCATGCTTTGAAAGAACGGCTCCAAAGTGATCCACACGTTTGACCCATAGTCATCACCTGTGACAAGACATGGAGCTGTTCTTATGACCCAGAAACCAAACATCAATCAAGTCATGGCACATGGCACGGTCACCTTGCTCCCGCCCCCCTCCCCCAAAAAAAGATCATCTAGTGAAATCAGAAATCAAGACAATTTTTATTTGTATGTTTTATGTGAGAGGGATAGTACATTTGGAGGTTATTCCACCAGATCAGACTGTTAATCAAGCATTCTATTTAGAGGTTCTGAAAAGATAGTCTAAGAGTGTGCAACAGAAAAGGGCTGATTCGTGGCAAATGAAGGTTTTGCCACCATAACACTGCACCTGCTCATGCAGCCATCTCAGTGTGCTAGTTTTTAACAGAAAACAGCATGCCTGTCTTGTCCCATGCACCTTACTAACCGTACCTCACTCTGTGTGATTTCTTTTTGTTTTCTAAATGAAGAGAAACATGAAAGGACAGTTATTTGATGACATAAAAGAGGTAAAGGATAAAAAAGAGGGACATGCTGTCAGCCCTCTGGTTAGTCAACAATTCAGAAATAAAGTGAATATTCTTTCAAAAGAATGATAAAATATCAAATATCAACTTTAATTTTTTTTCAGTTATCAATTTTTGTAGACTGATGGCAGGGTTCTTAAGAATCTCTTCAAACTGACCTAAAATTAAAATGTAAAAGAACTCAAAAAACAAAAATTGAAAAAGCGTAGATTCTTTTTGACACGAAGACCAAGACACTTCCCTTCTTTCAATTCTCCTCTAAACAAAAATGATGGGAGCATTTCTGCATAGCAACCTAATCAGAAACTTCACACTTCTTTTCTATAATTTATACATTCCCATCTTAACCAAAGTATGAGTTTGGAAAATGTTTTCAAGAATGGAATCATGAATTTGATAACTATATTAAGTATAATGAGTACTATGAAAGTGATAATGTTACTTTGTTAAAAAAAATTAAATACATAGCTTTGAAAAATATCTAGTCTTTTTGTGCCCTTTGTATGTATCAAATTCCACTTTATAATAAATAATTTTTAAAACAAACAAAATAATAATGCATCCTCAAAAATGAGCCCTTTAATAAAAACACACTGAGCCTACTATAAGGCAGTCAAATTCAACTAAGGCGGAAGTCCGGCAGATTCCAAAATACAATCATCAGGGACACTAGATTCCCCATGGAAAAGAGTTTGGCAAGGCTCAGGAAATGCCTAGTCAGAAAAACTGAAGCTGAAATCCCATCCAGTGCTCCCAGCTGAACATTTTCTTTAGAGAAAAATTGCAATTCAGTGGACTGGGGGGTGTCCATGGCTTGCTGCAGGCCTCCTTATTAATTGTATTTGATCAACAAAATTAATTATAATTCCAAAGGTGAATAGCCAGAGCTTTAAACTACTGTTGTTTTGAGATGGTATGGCATTAGTTTGGGTTCAAAGTAACTTTTACATTCACCAAAATGAAACACTGCCCAGTCCTCAGGATCAGTGGGAGGTGTCAGCCTATTGTGGCAGCCGTTGTGTCAGTTCATCTCATTAAGTTTCTTTCTTTTTTTCACCTACCCTTTGCTTTACCAAAAACTGTTATCCTGCCAGAGAGATCGGAGCGTTTGATGACACATCCAAAATATACAGCACAAACCTCTCCCATCCTCACTTTCCAGGAACATTCTGAATTTACTTCTTCCGAGACAGGTTGACTTGTTCGTGATATATTCACTATCCTTCATCGACACCATACTTCAAAGAAATCCACTCCTACTAAGTTTTCCAATTCATTTTTAAGCTTTATTTGCTCACAGAGAAAAAGACTGAAAATACTGTGAGTTGAATCAGGCACAACTTAGTCCTCGGAGTGAAATCTTTGTTCTTTAACACTTTAAAAAATGTAAGCAACCAATTTGCCCAATGTGATACTATGCTCACTTTCTGGACTCTTGTTTCCATGAGGGTCCATTAATCCTTATAAACATCCATATGTCTGCTCTCTACTGCGCTGGTGCTTATTGGGCCAATTGTGAGGATTTGGGTTTTCTTTATATTGAGGAATGTTCCATCATGAAGAATGAATTCTTTGATCTTCATCAGTATATGTGTCACGTCCTCTTTGCTTACAGTGAACAGAAATGTGAGCCTCATATTGTGGGTGGATAATGAGTCTTCCTCCCATCCTGATGCCATGTGCGTCTTTGTGTAGTCCAGCTTCTCAGATTACTTGCTCTACATACACACTTAATAAGTACAGTGAGAAGACACAACCCTGAAGTACATCTTTCCTGATGCAAGCCATACAGAATCCTCTTATCCTTTTTGAACAACTATGTCTTGGTCTGTGTATATTCAAGTGCTGTTGTATGGTCAAAAAATATAAGTAAACACCTTTCTGGTAGTTGTTGCTTTCAGCCAAAGAGACATCTAATATTATCAATCTATTCTATTCTGCATATAACTTGAATACTTGGTAGTTCTCTGTAAACCAACTGTTACAGTTGATTTTGACTGATCTTCATGAATAATTTACTCAGATATTAAGGATATTGTTGAGTAAGTTCCCCACTTTTTTGGAAGGGACACACATATGGATCTCTTGTTGGTGACCAGGATTCTGTCTTCCAAGTTTCTTGGCACAGACAAGGGAATGTTTCCCACATTGCCCATCTAATAATCTTGATGGCCTTTGATGCCAGGAGGCAAGCATGAAGAGAAAGATTATGAATGACAGAAATGAACTGAGCCTTCAAGTAGATAGAACTAAAGATAAATATAAAAGGGCTAAGAAAAAGAAAATTATACTCAGTACTGTGAAGTCGATTCCCATTTTTAGTGGTTCTATAGGATGCTGTAGAAACTCTGTAGGCTTTCTGTGGCTATTAATCTTTATAGAAATAGGCTGCCACTCTGTCTTCTTCCAGAGTGGTTGGTGAGTTCAAATTGCCAACCTATGGCTGTGAGAGAGTGATCTAGCACAATGAGGCTCCTCTGACAAAGACAAAGCACCCAAAATGCCTTCACGGTTGATCCCAAACATGAGGCCTAGAGTGTCTGAGCTCATAAAGAACTCTGGCAAACTATGACTTTCCTCACCAGGGACAAGCACTGGTATTTATTTAAGGGTGTGATACACTAAACTTTTTCATCAACCCACAAAATGCGAACCCTTTGGAGAGAGCAAACCAGCACATTCCTATTGTCTTTCATTTCGAAGGACCAGAGGGAAATTGCTTTTAATAAATGCTTTTACACTGCACTTCAACCGAATTGCTACCGTGTGAAAACAGGCCTGAGGAGAATAACACATTGCCAAATTCCCTCCAGCGAGTGCAAAATAATGCTGTAGGTTCTGGCAGAGAAATAAAATGGGAATCTGATTACTTTGTTTTATTCTATGTGGAGATAATGTGTGAGCACATTTGAATATGTAACTCAATGTACTTCAGCCACGACCCTGCATAATGATTTAATGCCAGCCTCACACTAACCTTATAACAGGAGTGTTTGCATTTAAAGCTGACAACTAAAAGGGAAGTTGATGAAATTACACTTTATTTTATTTTATGCCGAGCTAAGCAGACCTGTTTATTCCTTTCCTAATGCCAGCTACCACCATAAATTTGCAGAAACTAAACCTACCCAGAGAAGGCCATACATATTAATAAAGTTGAAAGAATTGTCTTCTCACCATATTGGAAAAGATTCAACCAAGGAATATAATATAAATAAAATGTGAAGATCATTTGCATGGGTCAAATTATAGTAAGTGATTTAACTTCCAAGTAGATTTATAGTAACTTACATTTTAATTACATGAAACCCACAATCATATTAGAGATGTGTGAATGGTGATATTTGAAGAAATACAGAATGGTGTTAGGAAAATACAGTGTGGAGGATATTTTGCATAAACAGTTTAGCATTTAGAAGGCCACTAACAGATAGTAGGTAGAGCATATTAATACTCTTCCATAATATTCTGGAAGAGCTGAAATGTCCTACCTTAGGAAATATCTTTAATGGTAATCACTCTAAGCGGATACTTTTTCAAACCATGTTTCTTCCATTTTATGTAGTTTACTTAACTTTTTTGGCAATATGCATAGTCTCGCTCAGAAAATTAAAACATTGACTATGTTTAATCCTATCACTAATTTTCAGGCCTCTGACATACCACAAGATGAATTTCTGAGAAACTTCTAGAGTCCTGTGAACTATGGGGAAATGTTCTACAAAACTCTATCAGGTTGAGGCCACAGGACGCTATTTGTATATGGAGAGACAATTGCTTTTTAAAAGTCAGTTTTATAGCTTACTTCAGTAATTTAGAGTCCAAAATATCAGTGTACTTGCTTCCATGACCCCTGAGGAGGGGATAAGTAAAAATTTTACTGGACACATATAGACATTGTCCAGCTAATCTTACTACTTTGCCTGGATGAGTTTTTGCATGCAAATGTAGGAACCACTAGATTAATTATGAGTTTAACAGTGAGACTGAAACAAATAGCTATTTTGCTGGATCCACCAGCCACATCCCATTTGTCAGTTTGCAGTATTGTGTTGGCTTCCTGCTGCTAAGGTGTTGGAGGTCTACCACAGCTTTGTGCTGTGTCTCAGTGGAGCTTCCAGACTAAGAAAAACTAGGAAGGCAGACCCCATGACCTACTGCTGCAAGAATATATCCACCGGTAACCTTAGGAATAGCAGCAGAGCGTTGTCTGAGAGATTGTCAGAAAACAAGCATCCTCAAATCGGAAGGCACTCAAAATGAGAGTGGGGAAGAGCTGCCTCTGCCTGGTGTAGTTGACCTGAATGATAGGGGTGGAACAGTTTCCTGGACCTTCACATGATGAGCTGGGATGGCTAAAATGGAAAGAAATCCTTTTGAATCTCCTCTTTCCCCAATGTATAAAAAAAAAAAATAAAAAGAAGCCTGCCCAAGGAACCAAGAAGTAACTTGATAAATAAAGTGATGTAATCAGGATTTTCATTTTACTTGCATCCATCATCAGTACCTATAGACACATCAGTCAAAAAACAAATGCAGCATTGCAATGGGCAAAACTACTGCCTAAGGCCTCTTTCAAATATTAAAAAGTAAAGATGTCACTTTGAGGCTAAGGTGTGCCTGATCTAAGTCATTGTATCTCTAGTTGCCTAATTTGAAAGCTTGACAGTCAGCAAGAAAGACTGAAGGATTGAGGTCTTTGAATCACGGTGCTGAAAACAATATTGGATATTCCAATGGGTGTCAGAATAGGAAAAAGCAAAACATTGTCTTGGAAGAAGTACAATCAGAATCTGCTTGGAAGCAAGGATGGTGAGATTTCATCTTACATGGATGTGTCATCAGAAGGGACCAGTCCCTGGAGAAGGACTAGTAAGGCAGGGGATCAGTGAAAAAGATGACGCTTGGAGAGATAAACCGAGACCTACTTTGGCTGTAGCAATGCCCTCATGCCACATTATCGGGCATTGTTGGATTTTCTAGCACACAGGATAGCTGTAAGGGGGAACTGACTCTTGGTTACCTTAAAACAAAAGCAACAGGTTCTTAGTGACTTACAAATGATGATAATGCATTCGCATGTCATGCCAAATTTCTGCTCTCTTCTAAGCAAAGAGCCATGGTGGTGCACTGATTAAGTGCTTGTCTTCTTATAAAAAAAAAACTCAGCAGTTCAATACAACCAGTAGCACCATGGGGGGAGGTGGGATGACTGTCTGCTTCTGTACAGGTTACAACCTTGAAAGCCCTTGGGGCAGATGTATTCTGTCCTATAAGAGTGCTACACATTAGAATTTACTAGATGGCAAAAGATTATATGTAAGCAAAGGTAACACAGAGGCTCAAGTGCGCAAGCTCAAGCAGGTTCTTGGCATTGTTGATGTGGGAGTGCCCAAAGTTCATTTTATTTTATTGTTGCTGACATTACTTCCTATTGTTTACAGTGTGGCTTTTAGCTTATTTATCTCTATGTATGGAATCAATTAGGTTTAACCTATCTTGTTCCTCCCCTCAACTCCACCAAAATAATTAGATAAATAAATAAAATCACAGAAAGCAATGGACTAACTGTGTCTCTGTGAATTCGTGAAATCCAATCTGTAATACATAAGGCTTTCCACCTTAATTGCTACTACTGCTACTTTTGTATTTACTCCTCTGCTACCATTAGCTTTCATGTTGTTTTGTCCTCAGTCTCTTTATAATTACACAAGAATGCATTGACTTGCACAACGGCCTTACAGATGCCTGTGCATAATTGGGGAAAGGGTGTGCTTATTTAATCCATTGCATCTCATTCTTCAAATCGTTTAAGTCTGAGATCAAAGGAGTTCATTATATAAACATGGTCAGTCTCACTGACGTATTCCCCCTGTTGAGTTCTCTGTTCAAGGCCAAGAACCCTTTTTCATCTGCTAGGGATAATAGATATGCCCTCTAAGAGTCCTTATAAAACTAATTCTTGTCTAGATTGGTCACTTTTACCTTTCTCCAGAGAACCTTCCCATGATGAGTGGTTGTTTCAGTGATCTTATTTCCTTGATGACCATTTTTCCTATGTAACATTGTCCACATTGTATACCTTGGGCCCACCCTGTGGATCTTTCTTAATTTCTACATAGAATGGTTCTCTTTAGTTTCCTTCTAAGATGATCTGACATTTTGGAATTTTGAGTTTAAACATGCCTGATACTAATTTTACAATTAAAATTCAAACAGATGTCATATTATTGCAGACCTTTTTCTCAGATTTACCTGCTTTTCTGATGTAAAGATGATAGTATCGACTGAATCCTGGTGGCCTAGTGGTTGTGTGTGGGACTGTGGCCCAGAAGATTGAGAGTTCAAATCCAGCAGCAGCTCCCCAGGAGCAAGGCTGAGCTTCCTACTCCCAGCAGAACAGTGATGTCACAAAAGAAAAAAAAAGATGATAGTATCAGATTTGGATTAAATGATACCAACCATTTGCCTAAGTCTGTGGTTTACTTTGCTGGGATTCTTGTATGTTCACATTTCATCTCTGAATCATCTGCCACTTCTTAATATACATGTCCATCATGAGAAGTGAATCAGTGGCCTGTCTAGTCATCTTTGGGTGGTCTATCTGTTGTTGTTGTGAGGTACAATGGAATGAGTTCTGACTTACAATGATTCTCTGTACAACAGAGTGAAACATTATCTGATCCTGCACCAGCCTCACAACTGTTGTTTTCATGGAGCCCATTGGTACAGACATTGTGTCAATCCATCTCATCCTGGGTTCTCCTCTTTTTCACAGTCTTTCTACTTGACCAAACATGACGGCCTTCTTCAGGGACTGGTCTCTCCTGGTAATAATAGGTCCAAAGTGAGATGAAGTCTCACCACCTTCCCTCCTAAGGAACAATATGCCTGTTCTCCATCCAAGACAGATTTATTTGTTCTCTTGGCAATCCACAGCACTTTCAATATTCTCCACTAAAATCATAATTCAAATGCATCAATTCTTCTTCACTCTTCCTAATTCAATTTCCAGCTTTCACATGTGAGTTTATTAAAGATATCATGACTTAGATCAGGTACCCCTGAGTTTTGAAAGTAACCTCCTTTCTTTTTAATGCTTTAAAAGAGTTCTTCTGTGGCAGATTTACCCAATGCAATGACCCAATGTCATTTGATTTCTTGACTTCAACTTTCATGTGCATTGATTGTACAGATCTTAGGAAGATTAACTCCTTGACAATTTCACTCTTTTCTTCATTTATCCCAATGCTATATTGGTTCAGATGTGTACATTATATTACATGGCTTCTATGCATTAAATTTTAATCCATATGAAAGGCTGTTATCCTTCATTTTGTCATACATGTGGTCACTGAAGTCAGAATCAACTCCATAATCAAGCATAATCATTTGGTGTAGAAATTCTTTCTGTTTACACCTAGCCTTTACTCTTGCCAAAACCACTCCATAAGGCTCAGTGTTCAGCGAGAGTTTCTGGGCTGCATAAAATTAACAATAAATTCACCTCAGTGAAGAAATGTTCATGTGTGTGCACAAAAATGTCATTAAAGTTGTCTGCTGCAGCATGATTTGTAGTGGCAAAAACAGAAAACAAAACAATATTCATCAGTCGCAGGAAAAAGTGGTTAAAGGAGAATGAACTCTGAGTCTAAGGAAGCTGGGTGAAGGCAGGAGCGTTTGCTGCTCTTTGGTCTTAAAAAATTATATTACCTTTCTTTTTTGCTCTGTGTAAAGAAGAGATGATAGTGACCTCTAGATCATCAAGTCACTATAAAAACTCACTGATTTAAAGTGTTTAAATTAGTGCAGGGTGCATGCTATTAACTAGAAAATAAGTAAAAATCAAAATGATGACTAATGAAATCCATGCAACTGCATAACAGAATCCTGTACAAGCATTAAGAAATGACATATATAAATACATTAATATTGAAACCTGTTAAGGTAAAAGTAGGAAATGCCAATATTGCAAGAAGTAATAAGTTAGCATGCAAAGAGGAGGGGAAAGGAAGCCGGCTTTTATATTACTGATTTGCAGGAGCTACCAAGGAGTCTGAGTGGTACTGTCAGCTAACCCTTAAACTGCTAACTACAAAGTTGGAGACTCAAAGTCACCAGCCAGTCTGAGCAAAAGATGAGGCTCACTACTTGTGTAAAGAATCACAACCTCGGAAACCAACAGGAATAATTTTACCTGTTCTATAAGGCCGTTATGAATCAGAACTGACTTGATGGCCATGAGTTTTGTTTTCTCATTTTTTAATTAAAAAGCAAACAAACATTTTTTTCCAAACCATTTTTTTGTTTTTGGTGTTGCTGTTGTTGTTGTTGTTGTTCAGCATCATTGTTGTTTTTGATATCACTGCCCTCTGGTGGTGGGAGTAGGAGGTCCAGTCTTTGCTCCTGTGGAGCGGCTGCTGGAATTGAACCTCCATCCCAGTGGGCCACAGTTCTGCACACAACCACTATGCCACTGGGGCTCAGCCCCCAAACCATTTTAAGAACTAATCCAGATAGCATACTATTTTCCATGGTGCAATCATATCAAGCAGTATTATACTTTGTGTTTTTAATTGTAGGTACCTTGGGGGTATTGTCTACTAAAAGTCAAAAACCTCACCTCAAAGTTATTCTCCTATGCAGAAGAGCCATATCAAAAGCAGGAACATGGAGAATCTCAGGACCACAAGAAGAGCTACAAGTGGACCACTTTCAAGACCTCTGTCTAAAGTGACTGAGATCAGAGGCAACAGAAGCTACAACACAGGGATCATGGGATAGAACAAAAGTACCAAGTGAGTAAGAGGCCTAGGCAAGGAGACCATGACATAAAGGAGAGAAATAGTGCTAAGACTATGAGCCCATAGGCAGAGACCCACTGAGGCAGTCACCTAATCTGGTGTCAATTTGAGTATTAAGAGTGTAGGGGTGAAGTCTATCCTGTCAATCTGAAGATAATCAATGAGACCTCTGTGTGGGCATGGACTTCTCATCTGAGAATTCTGGGAAATTGGGTACTTCCTTCTTGTAGGCAGGAGACACCTGTCTCTCAGATTACTCCTTTGGAGACATTTGACTGATCAGGCTGGCTCCCTGTGAGACATCCCTGAGAAGAAGGCACATGGACCTACCCTGATGTGGCCAGAAACCTGGATGTAGAGAAGTCATATGGGGACCCCTGCCAATGCTGAAATGCTTACAACATCAGACTTTGCACTCACTGGCCTATGATCTTCCTGTATTCAGCATCATTGCATGGTTTCATGAGTCTGGAGAGGCCTTTATAGCTGTTGTACAAATGAGCTAATATGAGACTTACGACCTTGGACTAAACTGGATTGGGATTTTTTAATGTACAGTTGCTCTTGTATATAACCTCTTTCTTATACTCATATGCTCTTGTATATAACCTCTTTCTTATACTCATATGCATGCTCATGAACTTGTTTCTCCAGTCTACCCAGACCAAAACACTCACAAAACAGAGGCTAAGGAAGCACAAGGCTGAGCAAATGAGACTTGACTTGAGAGAGACTTGACTAAGTGCTGAAGAGAGGTGGTGCTGTGAACCACTGATTGTATACTTACTGCTTAGTGATGCTGACTTGTGGTGAGTGGTTAACTTCCTAAAAAATCCCCATAATATTAAATGCTATCTGTGAGTTCTGAATGGCCATTGCAAAGAACTATTGACCTCAAATATTTGATATTCACCTTCCCAACACAGTCACTGAAGACACAATGTGTCCATAAGCAAATGTGGTGAAGAAAGTGGATGGTGCCAGTTATCAAAAGATGTAATATCTGAGGCTTGATGTTAAACAAGTGACCATCTAGCAAGGAAACAAAAAAGCCAACATGGAAGAAGCACATCAGCCTGTGTGATCATGAGGTGTTGACGGGATAGGGAATCAGTTATCAAAAGATCCCAAACAAACAATTATATTGATGTGAAAGTGGGAGTTTGGGGTGGAGACCCAAAGTCTATCTGTAGACAATTGGACATTTTCCCCATCCTGTCCCCTCCCAGGGTTACAAGGAAGGGAAAATTTAACCAGGGTGGAATGTAGCACCAATGAAATACACATAATTTCTCTAGTTCCTGAATGCTTCCTCCACCACCACCCCTACCTCCTCACCCCACTACCATTACCATTCTATTTTACATATCCATCTAGGGCCATAGTACACACATTGGTACAGATAAAAGCTCTCAACACAAGGAATTCAGGACAGGTAAAATTCTCAATAACACTAGAGGGAGTAGTGAAATCATGAGGGTAATGGGATAGTAGGGTTTGGGAGGTGAGGTGGACAAAGTTAGGACCCATCACAAGGTTGGATATACAGTCCACTGCCCAGCGAGGGGGGTGAATAACAGAAATGTGGGTGAAGGGAGATAATGGATGGTGTAAGACCTGAAATAGCAGCAATAATATAAAATTGATCAAGGATTCATGAGGGTGGGTGGGAGGGGAGGGAGGTGAAAAAAAAAGAAGCTGATACCAAGGATTGAAGAATAAAGAAAATATTTTGGAATTGCTGATGGCAATATATGCACAAGTGTCTTTAATACAATTGATTGATGGATTCTTATAGATAAGATTCCCCCAATAAAATGATTAATAATTTTAAAAAGTGATTGGCCTCAATATAGAAATAGAGTGCAGTAGAAGGAAGTCACCTACTGGAGTCATAATAGGTAAAGAGGGACGGAGGGTGGAGGTATGTCTCACTCTGCCTCATAGCAAGAGGAAAGCCAAGGAGATCAGACATGGACCAACTCCACACCATCTTCTCAAAGAAGCGAAGGGGTTTATAGGCAGTATAAGTTCAATATAATACTATTTATAATATCTAATATCGAGAAAACCAATATACAATCCAACTGAATATACTATGCATATTTATAGAATTTAAATTTTGACGTTCCTGTACAGAGAAATGGAGTATATGCCCGCTCATTGACTCTGATTTCTGTCACCACTTTTTCAATAAAATCATTAGTCTCTTGGAAACAAAGCATCATACACCGTGAGGCCTAGGTCACATGAAAACTGAAGCTCAAACAAAACCACCCACCCCACTGCCATTGAGTCAGTGGGGACCCAGAGCAACCCTGAATGGGACTTTTGAATCTCTTGAGTCTTTATGGGAAAAAACAGGCTCATCCTTCATCCATTTGACCAGCTAGTGGATTTGAATCTCCAACCTTGCAGTTATCAATCCGACATTCACCTGACAGCACTGCCAAGACTCTTTAGGTCACAGGAAGGACCCATATACAGGAGATTGGCTCTACAATGTCAACTGAAGTTGAACCAGGAACCAGCATTTAATATCAGGCACGTAAGCTAGTATTCCTCCTGTTGTTATCATCCCCTAGTGGTTGAATTGAGGCTCAAGACTTGATGGTACAGAGACAAGTCATAACCACTTCACTCTACCTGAATTCCTGACTCCAAAGATTCTAAGCATTAGAAAATGACTATTTTTTAAAATCATTTTATTGGGTGGCTCTTACAGCTCGTATCATAATCCATATACATCCATCCATTGTGTCAAGCACATTTGTACATATGCCGCCATCATTATTTTCAAAGTAATTTCTTTCTACTTGAGTCCATGATATCATTTTCTCTCTTCCCCATCCTCCCTCATGAACCCTTAGTTATTTATAAATTATATTTTTTTCATGTCTTACACGAACCACTGTCTCCCATCACCCACTATCTTCTTGTCTGTCGCCCAGGAAGGAGGTTATATGTTTATCATTGTGATTGGTGCCCCCTTCTCCCCCCACCTTCCCCTGACATTCCTGGTACGATTACTCTATTAGTCTTAAAGGGTCTATCTGTCCTGGATTCCCTGTGTTTCCAGATCTTATCTTTACCAGCCTGCATGCTCTGGCCTAGCTAGATTTGTAAGGTAGAACTAGGGCCATGATAGTTGGGAGGAGGAAGCATTAAAGAACTAGAGGAAAGTTGTATGCTCTCTCAATGCTAAACTGCACCTTGTCTGGCTTATCTCTTCCTGGTGACCCTGTAAGGGGATGTCCAATATTTTACAGATGGATTTTGGGTCTCCACTCTGTGCTCTCCTTCATTATATTGATATGATTATTTTGTTCTAGGTCTTTGATGTCTGATGATACCTGATCCCACTGATCTCTTATGATCACACAGGCTAATATGCTTCTTTTATGTGGACTTTGTTGTTTCTCAGCTAGATGGCCACTTGTATATCTTCAAGCCTTTAAGACCCCAGATACTATATCTTTTAATAGCCTGCACATCTGCTTTCTTCACCACATTTGCTTATGTACCCATTTTTGTCTTAAGTGATCATGTCAATAATGTGAAAGGCACAGAATGCCAGATTATTAGAACAAAGTGTTCTTGTGTTGAGGGAATATTTGAGTCAAGGTCCAATGAGAAAAGGGCTATTTTGTACCATAAAATTTTACGCAGCAAGAGATAACTGGGATACTACATATGCTCATTTCCTGCCATCTGAGTATTCTTTATGCTCTCAGTCAATGACAGTATCTTTTTAGTACATTATATATCTCCAGACAATGAGGGCTCCCCAGTAAAGTGATGTCAATGATCTCTGCAGCTATTCTATGGAGCAATGCCTACATCCTCCATCGTTTCATATATGGGAAGCTCTTTTTCTGTGATTTATTTTATGGACTATCGAATCAACTAATTCCATATTGACCTGTGAAAGTCTTCTAATGACAGGACTAATGTTGCACAATGGGAGAAGACCTTGTTACTTACAGTGCATATTTTTGAATGCCCAAAGGGTTTTCTGGAGAATGAACAAAAATATGAAGGAAATCTCACAAGAAATGAAGGAGACCCTCCTCCCTGGGTCTCCCATTGTCATGATAAGGTAAATGTTAAATAGGTCTGCAATCTGGGATGATTTGCAACATTTTCATGAAATCTTTGGAAAACTGAAAGAAAATTTGACCAGAGGCATCCTATGATTTCAGAAGATTAAAGACACGTGGAAAAGAAGTTGCCTATTTAGGATGTAGAAAGCGTACACCCCACACACACACCTAGGTCTTGCCTCACATGATTTATGTTGATTCAATAAATGATTTTCTGTGCAGAGACCCCAGGACATCAACTCTCTGTCAAAGTCTATCTGGGTCTATGTATAATATATTCAGTGGTGTTGGTGTTCCTTCAAAGTTAATGTTACCCTGCAACCTGTGAATGTTATATTATTGTGAAATAGGGTCATTGAAGATTTTGCTAGTTAATATTGGGTTATACTGGTGTCAGGTGGGCTTTAATCCAATCTCAGGTATTCTGGTTTTTTCAAAGTGAGAAGACAAAAGAGACAAAGAGAGGAAAGATGACCATATGACAATAGAGACTTGGAGCAGAGAACCATGGCATACCTGGGCTCGCCAGGCACTGGTATAGGAAATTGAAATGTCCTTCCCTTAGAATTCTTGCTGAGAGCAGAGAATCTACTAATGTCAGGCTTCTATCCTTCAGAACTATGTGACAACAAATGTCCATGGTTGAAAGCCAGACATTTTTAGTAATTTGCTATGGAAGCCCTAATTAGGCAACCAATCCAGTGTGTACCAATCCATATGCATATATGTTCTCTTATGTACTTTTATGTGCATTAAAAATGTCGGGAGGTATGTATAACCTGATATTGGTTAGGACTGGTTACTTCTGGAGTCTGGGGAGTAGTATATGGGGAAGCAGCTGGTTTGTGGGAAGGGTGGTAATTTTTTATTTTTCAATTTCATATTTTTTAAGAAAGAAAGTATATTATGTAATTTAAATCCTAAAAAAAATCTATTTTAACTAAATAAGTCTAATTAGAAGCACAAGATTTAGAATGTCACTTCTTGTCTTCCTCGCCGATAACAAAGCCAGGATTTCATCCTGGCTGGCTTCCCTCTCTTGCCTTCTGAAAATGTCAGTTCTGGAGAGTGGGTTGGAAGCATCCATTTTTAACATGAAATGGGTATAAAATGTCCAACACTTCCACTTTTATTTTATATTATTTAGCCCCAAAGATTCCCAGGTTCTAAAAATAAGATAAATTTCTCTCCTGAGTTTACGGACATTGGGCATGCTTTAAGTTATAGAAGTCATTTATGAAGTGTGTATCTAAAGGTGGACATCAAAACTGCACTTGCGATAATCATTTTCCTTTTCATGCTATCTTACAGCAATCCTAGGAAATACTCTTTCATGTTCAAAGCAAATCACTGCCTAGAAAAAAAATGCACTATTTTCAGATAGCTCTGCTACCAGCAAGTGCCAAATGCATTTGAAGACAGAATGTTTCACACCGGAGAAAGTTAAGTACAGCACTAAAAAGCAGCCATGATATCTCCAAGAGAATCTACACAATCTTCTGGGTGTGTAAAGAGCACATGAGCAGATAGTACATGTTTATTCAGGGCAAAACCACCATCCCTGTGCAGAGCTTAGCTTTATATATCTCACCACAGGCCCCAAAGAATAACCAAGACTCTAAAAAAGACAGAATGAAAATATGCATGGCTGCCCCAACTGTCAAAACAGGCAGTTGGGCAACTATATTAATCACTCTGTAAAAGCCTTGCAATATATTCTATTTCTCAGGTACTCAACTTGTCCACATGTCAAAAGTCGCTCTAAGAAAATGAATGATTTGCACTTTAGCTCACTTTATGTATGAGGTCCTTATTAAGGTCAGATAACGTGGGTGTTCCTGTCTCAATGGATATGGATTGCTGGTTAAGAGGCCACGAACTCTATTGGAAGAAAATTCTTCATTACAAATATGTATATCAGTTTATGTTTGGGGGGGAGGGGAGATGGTCATGGCAGGCACATTTTTCATTTTTTACTTTTCCAGCTTAAATGAGTATTGACTTAATTATCACTGCAGGAACTGTGCAGTGCAAGGGACTGCTAATAAAAGGTTAGTGGGTGAGTCCCGCACACTGCAACGATGTTGAAGAAAGACCTACTGATCTTCTTCTGACATATTGGGGTTTTCTAGTAGTGGAAATCCTCTTCACTGACATTAATTAGGAATATTTATTAGGAATAATAAAGGAGGAAGGGGAAATAGGCTTTATCTACTTCATGGTAGATATTGCTATCCATTATAACTCAAACAGCCACCTGTCTACAGGCTATAGGCAGCTTGTTCCTGATTCTGCTGTGAAAGTAGTAATCTGAAGTGGCATATAGAAAGAAACCATTGAAATTCTATCTATTGATTCTAAAAAAATAGCTTTACTAATACTAACCTTTTAATGATCCGTGGTTCCCATATTCAGGCCAATTCTGGGCCACATATTGGGCCACATAGGCTATGCACAGGGTATCGTGTTGCTTTGTGGAAGGGCGAGATTTATCCAACTCCCCATATTAATTGGTCCCTTAGCTTTTAATATATTATTTATTGTCCTTGGTACATACATAACTAAATAGATCTCCAGGTAATACTTGCAATGTTTCTAACTAAATTGAATCATTTCCAAATGAGCAAAGGGCTTACACAGATATCTGCAAAGAAAACAAGGCTGCAAATTACACTAAAAGGATGTAAATGCAAGCAGAAAAATAAAGGATTGCTGTTAATATTTCTACCCCTATTATGAATTATTTGATATCTTGTAAATAAAAGCAATACTTGTCATCAAATATTGCCCTAGATCAGCCTCCTAAATTTGAAATAATTTTTAAAAGGGCGAGTGGCTTTCTCTTTAACTAATAATGAGTCTTCCCAAGTGAATAAGGTTCCTTGACCCATTAACTAACGAGGATATTTTATTTGTGTGTCTGTGTAACATACCAATGCAGGACTCATTTTCCTTTATGATATATGTGTATACACAAAAACATTAGGAGCAACTCGTGTAGACGACAGTAGGGTAAGAATAGATCAGGAGAGCAAAAAGAAGCATAGCAACACCTTTTTCATTTTTACCTCATTGCCGCCGAATGCTGACTAAACTCATTTCCTAAGGAAACACTCATTCAAGTGCCTGCACAGGGAAGGGCATGCTTTTGCTTGTTTAACAGCCTTGTTTTGCTAACTTTTGCCCACCCTCCTCCAGTGCTATTCTCCGAAAGTGATTAACTTAAGAAACGCGTGATGAAACACTAGATTCGAAGAACAAATGCTGATTCACTTAAATAAGTGAGTAATTTTCATCTAAAGTAGTTTGAATGCAAATGATCCATTTTATGTTTTATTTCTATGTCTTCTCTTAGGAGAAATATGCATATTATTTCATAGGGAATGTAGAAAGGACTCCTTAGAATATTAACATCTTCTTACACAGGGAAAACACCTGCATCAACTACTCATTTTCCAGATGGACAGGACATCAGAAATCAGCCATCCCGGCCTCCTCATTTTACAGATGGAAAACTTGAACATAGTGAGAGGACACTGCCTCAGCAAGACTACACAGCTCATTAGCCACAGCGTCAGGACCAGACACTTCCTAACTCACAGACCAATGGTTCTCCCACTTACCACGACTGAAGCAGAAAACACCATGGCAATCTTGGCAAGGGATTTATTTTAAAATTTGATACAATGGTTTTCCCTAGAACTCACTGTCTTTGAGTCAGTTCCTATAACAACCATACAGGACAGAGTAGGACTGCCATTGGATGTCTTTGAGATTATACATTTTCAGCCTCATCTTTTTCCCAAGAGGCTGCTGCGGGATTCTTATTGTTGACCTTGTAGTTGGAAGCCCGACTTGTAACCAAAGATACCACCATATTGGCAACGTTTCTTTCACTGGGGGAATAGATAAAAAGAAAGCATATAAAAGAATAATACATAAGACACTTAAGGATGTAAGAGGGCTTTTAAGTGTGCTTGAACTATAGGCTGTTCTGAGAGTTAGGAGAACAATCTATGTTCATTCTTTGTAGAGCCTTCCTGCATCTCAGGGGCATGTTGGCAGATATAGAAAGTGTACTGGTGGCAGTGTTTCCCAGAAGAAAGATCCTAGTGTTTCGTACCCGTGTTTAAGATACTCTAGAAAACTAGATAGACCCTCTCAGACTTTGGTGATCCGGTGTTAATTTATTTTTAAATTTTTGCTGCTACATCTTCTCAAGTCTAAAACATGTCTGCCTTCAAAAACATCGACATTTGTAAACTTCAGATTTACAGCAGGATGCACAAAAATGTATTTTTCATGAGGCAATTTGCCTTAATTATGATATATTACTTGCGATGTCTCCTTACCAATATAAGAAGGTTGTCTTTTTTTCCTACTGCCAATTTTCCAAAATTCAGATTCACTGTATCGGGGAGACAGCCTAAACTACACAAATACCTCTGTAAACACTGCCTTGCAGATTCTTGCCCTGCATTTGTTTAAGGGAAAAATCTTTTAGAATGGACTGCAAAGTGTGCCTTACACTGTGCTCTGTAATGCACCAGTTAGATGCTGTCAAGGCAAAAATTCTGAATACCAAAATAAATTGAATAGCTTGACCCTGAGGAATCAGGAAGAAGATTCTCAAAGATCATTGAAGAAGTTTTAATTATGCTCAACAGAGCAGGTTACTTTTAGGCTTGCTGTGTTACTCTGGGTAGGCTACAGAAACAAATTCATAGACATTCATGTGTACATAAGAAAGAATTTTATAGAGAAGAGCAACCACATATTGAGAAAACATTTCAGCCCAGCCCAGATCACGTTCATAAGCCCAGTATGAGCCCATATGTATAATATTAGTCTATAAATCCCTCTTCAGACACACATAACATAAGCAATGATGCGAAATGCAAGAAGATCATGGACCAGTGGGTGGAAAGTCTTGTGGACCCAGTGGCGGGGGAAACATCTCAGCACTGGCGTGGGTAACCACGTGAGTCCTTCAGCACCAGGGCTCTGACTTCATCAGCTTAGCTCCATGTGAATTGTCAACAGAAATGTCCCACAGGAAGACAAACAGAGCATGCGTCTGGCTTCTATGAGCTATTTATCTCCTTCATGCCTCCAAAGTAGGTCATCAAGCTGAGCGACCTGATTGACAGAACAGACTGCACTCTTTTGCAAGTTGACAGGAGATTATGAAGCTACCACACTTACCTAACCATACCTGTGTCCTGAAACCTTTTGCTGCTGCTGCTGTTGGAACTGCAAACAGTCCGCATTTGTGGATGGATCAATATATCAAGTGGAACACTAAGTAAAAATGGAGTCATCCTTTTAGAAATTGTTGCCGTAACATTTGCTTCACAATGGAAATGAATAATTCCTAGTGCTAAATCTCCTCCTGGAGTCCTCCCACCATGTTCCAAATTGCTTACAATACTTGCTGTATTCTTGGAGAACTCTAAATGCTAATGTAGAAAAAAAACAACATCTATTCATCAACGCCTACTTCCATATTTTTCTAGGCAGATCGTAACACAATTCCAGGAAATAAGTCAATTGAAATAGCATCATTTCCTATATCAGAGTTCCAGAGTCTAGATCTTCTAATCAGGGTATTAGTCTTGGTAGCCTTTCTAATCTTTCTAGTCTCCCTTCCAAAGACAGAAAGACGAGGCTTTCTACTCTTTTCAAGTGTTAGAAACCAACAGGGGTAATTCCACCCTGACCTGTAGAGTTATTGTGAGTGGGGAGGGACCTGATGACACTAAGTCTTTCTGAAAGGAGCCCTGCTGGCATGCCAGTTAAAACATTTGTCTACTAACTGAAAGGTAAGTGATTCCAAGCCAACAGTCATTCCATGGAAGAACGTTGTGACAAACTTTTCTGCGAAATTCACAGCCTTAGAAACCCACTGAGGCAGTTCTACTCTGGCCGGTAGGGTCTCAGTGAATCAGCTTGACTCAGACACAAATATCCTTTCCTTATTAAGGGTCTGAGAGCAAAATAGCCCTCTGTATGTCTCCTAACTAGTAACTGCTGGTAGTCAGAGGCTTATCTAGTAAAGAAAGCAAGCAAAATCTGAAGAGATCCACTAAGCATTGTGCCTGTTTAGTTGTTTGGGGGTTAGTTTGCCGGGGGGGGGAGAGGGACTGTCAGATGCAAAAGCTTGCTGATTCTTCACTTTAGTTGGAATGTCTCCACATGCCTCACACCACTGGAACCTTCAAAATTTTACTGAAGAAAAGAGTGCCTGAATCCCCGCTGGGTTTATTTCCCAACCTCTTGCATGTAGATGTTGTACCACTGACTCTACAGCCTTTGATACCTCTTTCTTAGTGAGGGCAATCAGCATAATGTCATCAATATAATGGGCTAATGTAACATTTTTGTGGAAGAGACATATGATCAAGGTACCTTTGGATTAAATTATGGCACAAGGCAGAAGAGTTGATGTACCTCTTGGGAAGAGTTGTGAAAGTGTATTGTTGCCCCTGCCAACTGAAGGCTATCTGTTTCTGGTGGTCTTTCAAGACTGGTGTTGATAAGAAGGCTTTGGCCAGATCAATAGCTGCCTACCAAGTACCAGGAGAAGTATTAATATATTCAAGCAATGAAATCACATCGGGACTGGCAGCTGCAATTGGAGTTGTCTCCTTGTTAAGTTTATGGTAATCCATTGTCCTTCTCCAGAATCCAACTGTTTTCTTTACTGGCCAAGTTGGTGAGTTAAACAGAGATGTGGTAGGAACCGTCAAGTCTTTGATGCTGGCAGTGATCTCTGCAACCCCTCCAGGAAAACTGTATTGCTTTTCGTTTACTACTTCTTAGGCAATGGCAGTTCTAATGATGTCCACTTAACCTTTTCTACCATAATAGCACTAATTCCACATTTCAGGGATCAAATGCAAGGGTTCTGCCAGTTACTCAGTATGTCTATTCCAATGCTGCATTCTAGAACTGGGGAAATAATAACAGGATGGATCTGGAGGCCTCTGTACCAATGGTGAAGTGCCCCTGAGCTAAAATTCATTGATAACTTGACCTCCAAAGCCCCAACTCTGACTGGCAAGCCTTAAAAACATTTCAGGTCTCCTGGAAGTAGTGTTAGTTCAGAGTCAGTGTCCAGTAATCCCCAAAAGATTTGATTATTTCCTTCCCCCTAATGAACAGTCACTCCTTCAAAATGTCACAGGTCCCACTGGTGAGGGCTAGAAGAAAGACTAACAGTATAAGCCTTCAGTGATGTAGCAGGGTCTTCCTTCAAAGGGAGTCAGCCTCCCCCTCTTTTAAAGGGTTTGTAGGTATGTAAACCTGCTCAGGTTTGGGAACTGTTTGAGCAGCCATGATTCTCCATTCTGCTATTCACATGATCTAACATTCTTCTGCCTGTAGAGTTCCCATAAATATTTAGTAGGTTTCCCAAATATTTCACTCCTAGGGACACAGTGGGTAAGTAGTCAGTGCCATAAGTCTATAGGAGACAGGTTGCTTGCAGTACTACCGAAATCTTGCTGTCCATTACAATAACCATGTCCACCCCATCTCTGTTGATTCAATGCTGACACTTGTGCACTACTACCACGGGGTTCAATCAGTCCCACTATAGGCAAATGTCAGAGTTAACCAACTGTTAATCCTGGTATATATAAAATAGAAATCACAGGAGTCTTCAGAGATGCTGGGGCCCACTTTATAAACGTGTTCTTTATGGTTGTGGTGAGAGGTAAATCCTCAGGGTGCCCCTTTTGGTGTCTATGGGAGTACCCTGATATATACATTCCACCAAAACCAATTTCCCTAAGCTTTTGGATTCCTTCTTCTACTGTGTACCAAGGTAGGTCAGGTACTTCAAGTTGGTCTCAACTAGGCCATCTGGCAGCCCATGCTTTAGTGAACCACACAGTTAGATTCTCTCTTAACCTCTCTTGCTGAGACATTGAAGGAAGAATTTGTGTTGAGGGGACAAATATCAAGAAACTAAGACGGGTATAATGTGACATTCCTTGCCCCAGTATCCCACATCCTTAGTAAACATTCCCATGGATATCTGCTTGTACATATTAGAAAGCTTGAGCAGATCTTTATGACTATAGGGGACATCTTCCTGAGTCATCATCTGAACCTCACCTTTAGGAAATTTCTCAGATTTAATTCTAGTTAAAGGTCTACAGAAAATAATGGGTGGTGTTGATGTTTCCTGGGTGATCTCTGCAATATCTGGTAAGACATCCACCCCCCCCCCCACCCTAAGCAATACAAAGACACAGCCTTCCCTGGCATTTCAGCTTGGACAGTTTGGTTAATTTGCTCAAGTGTGAGTTGTTTTACTGATAATGGATTAATCCCCTCAGGTGGGAGGGGTGGATTTATTAACTTGGGTGGCTCAGTGGACCGTAATGGTTCATCAGTCTATGTGTTCTCATAGACTCTTATGGTTCATCAGTCTATGTGTTCTCATCCCATGATTCAGGATCCCAATTGTTTCTAATTAATGCCCTTACTTTAACATCAGACAAGGTTCTAAACCTGCAATTCAGCTGACGCTGTAATTCAGCTACTCATATGAGACTCTCAATTTGGTTTTTGGCAAAGTCAACTCTTTTACTAGAGAAGAGAAGACCCTTTGTAGCACATGCAGAAGCTTGTAGGTCTGTTATTCAGCATTTGAGTCTTGCTTCTGAAGTTCTGAGATTATACCTTTCCTTGATCACATTTTCTGTTGAAGGAGGACCAACCAACCAGCTTTCCTATACTTCTCATCCTGACAAAACTGGAAAATATCAAGCACATAATCACCCAGAGTCTCTCTTCTCACCAGCACTTAATCTATTGATGGTGATACTGTGGATATTAGATTTGTGACTTCATACCACAGATTAACACCACCCACTGCAGTAAGTGTGGAAGACTTATCCATGCCTTTAAGGGTAGCGATAACATCATCTGTACTGTTAAGCCTAATCAGACAGGAGAGAAATTTGAGAAGAGCATACTTATGATCTTGTTTCTCTAGAATCACTCCTAGTACCAATTGTGTTAGTCAGGGTTCTCTGTTGGGTGAAGACAGAACTTCTCCACAATTATTATGCTCCAAAGATTAACCAGACTAATTACCATCATTTGTTATAGAAGTCCCAATTACTTAAGGCCTTTTGTGTTGTCTAACCAGAGCTAACTCCCCTGCTGTTAGGATGACATTTCCCTTTCTTTGAGGTCTGTGGGCAGATTCACATGATGATGTTAATAATCTCCAGTCTAACCTGTTTAGCCACATCCAGGAGTCTGGGGTCTTATCTCCTCACATGGGACCCTGATAGCCCCTTTTCCTATAATGTGTGCACAAGGCATAAACCCTTCCTGTGACATATGTCCTTACCTGTAATTGGGGGCCTGGTTTAGATCCAGAGGGTATATAGAAATGGGATGTAAGATAGAGGCCGCCTCTCAGTCTGCCTCTCCCAAGCCTGCTCATACCAGCCTGCCTCCATCCAGACTGCCACTCGTCTGTCTCCCTCTCCACATGGACCATCTAGCGGGGTGGAGGTGAGCATGCATCATGAAAAGATATATATGTAACTTGAAATGCTTTTCTCTCACATGATCTCTATATTGGTGTTATAATAAATAATAACTATCACTACACAACTGCCTGTTGAACCCTTGCTGCGAGTGTATCAGAGGCCTGATCACCCCGTGGTAGTTCTCTAGAGAAAGAAAATCAGGACAGCAGTATAGAGGGCTCAGTTCAACACACTTCCATGGAATGGTTCATATACTGGAAGCCATTCAACTCACAGAGGCTGATGGGTCCAATGTCAAAGAAGCTAAGTCTTCCTTCAGGCTCTGCAGGCAGTCCACCCACAGACAGCAAACAGCTGTGTAGGTCACCAATAGTCAACACATCAGAAGCTTAGGAAAGCATGCCCAGATGGCATATCAAACTCAAGCAATGCACGATTATAGGATCCACTCAACTCAAATTATGTACATACCAGGAGTATGATGTCGCAAGTCCCAAAGAAACCTCAAGCTCTAGGAACACGATTCATGGGCTAGCTGTCCCATAGGTAGTGTAGCTCACAAGTTGAGGCAAAGAAATAGCTAAAGCAGATGTATGCTGGTCTGATCACTAGAGAGCTAAGAGAGGGGGATGGGACTTTCAGAGTCATTTATCTCTTTATCCTCCAATCAAACTGTGACCTAATTAATCCCACATATTCCTATTGACCATGTTGACACAGTAAACCTACCTGATCACGGTAGCAAAAAAAATGCACATTTTTTCACCTTATCAAAAATTCTGCTTCTAGGGATGGCTGGATCCCAATCCCAAATCCATAGTGCCTTCCTCCAGAACCAAAGCCTGTTTTCAAATTTACAATCCTCTGTAGGGATGGTGTACCCGGTAAGCATGGGAGGCCTGGGTTTCCCTGTGTCTACTCACTAATTTGTAGTGAAGAGTTTTAAAGGTTTTCCACCACATTGGTCACTATAGGTTAGTAAATACACACAAAGAAGCCCGTGTTTACCCTGCTTATGAAGTCTCCGGCTCCATCAGGCACGCCTTGGCATTCCTCCACCACTTGCAGCTACAGCTCCTCATGGCATCTTCTCCAGTGTGTGTCTTTGACTCCTTGTTGAGACCCCAGGCTCTGAGGATTCAGACCCACCCTAATCCAATATGATCTTGCTAAATTAACCAGCTCTACCTACAAAGAAATATTCTATTTTCCCAATAAGGTGCATTCACAAGTATAGGAGCTAGAAATTCAGTATAACATTCAAGCCATAAAAACCATTCATTTGCACTGGAGGGTTGATTTACTGAGAGTACTAGGACATGTAACTGAGACCGTGAAAAAAAATTGCAGCAAAAGGAAGTTCTAGATTAAACTCCATTTTGTACTTTGGCCTGGAGAGTCCTGCCATCGAAGCAGCAGCTGAAATCTTTAGAGTTAAGAGAAACATGAGGAAGAGATTGAAGGAAGCAGAAATAACAAAGTGTGGGGAAAGTGCTAAGATAATTAAAGCCACTTTGCTGCCAAGACATTATGCTGACCAGGTTTCATCACTCATCTTGAACTACCAGCCTTCTAAGAGCAGGCAGAAAACTGCTTGGCAAAAGGGTTAGCTCAGGTTTGTGAGTCCAAAATCAAATCCAAGTTTTCAACAGAAGGTATCTGGCCTTGGTCATTACTTCCATTAATCTGTTCTGCATCTGTAAAAATGGGAAGATTACTTCCTACCTCTAGATCAATGAGAATGATGCTTCTTCTCTTCTCTCTCCTGCAGCTGCTCACTTTCAGTGCACAAAAGGAGAAGACATTTTCCTGGTAGCACACCTAAGCCTCTTGGGTGACTGAGCTTCCTTAGATGTCATTGAATTCTTTTACACACTCTGCAGCAATTTCCAGGAAGAAGGAAACATCGCTTCATGAACGTGACCCTATCTGTCAGTTAAGGACTCTTGAGGAACACTGGATAGAGATTTGGAATATTATGCATCCTAATGAAATCAGACTTCACCCTGCATTGACTTACTGAGAATCCGTTGTATTCCACACTGGAGGAAATACTAAGACACAGAAGACACAGTCCTTGCACGAAAGGAATTGACAATTGTTTCAGGTACACAGCAACTGAAAACTATCAGAACTATAAAAAAATTGCAACAGCTCAAGACAAAAGAGCAAAGAAGCCATAGTCAACTTGTGATTGATTCTCCAATGAATTGCACAGACAATAATTACTCTATGAATTTAGAAGAGGGAAGAATCACTTGAGTGTGATGTCGTAGGGGAAGGTTTGAATCAAATATTGGAAAAATGGCAGCATATGGGATGAAATCAACCTGCAGGTCTGCTTAGCTGTTTGGCACTTGACTGTTTTTGTTACACTTTAAAAAATAATCATAAATTACCACTATTAAAAATGAAGCCAATTATGTGTCTAGTCTAAGGAAGGCCTTTCCAGGCTAAATTGGCTCTCTGGGGAATTTGAGGGAAGTGGAACAAAAGAGGACATCCAATTATAGTCTTCCCCTCCATTAGTTCCTTCATTTGTGAGTAGAGTTTCTTGTCTTTCTGGACATTTCTCACATTGAAATATTTACCCTGATTTTCCTGCCATAAAAAAAAATTCTTGTTAACAACCACCTTAAAGAGACCTGCTACTTCTCAAGCTACCAACGATAATTAAAATCATCAGGGTAAAACCCTGCAGTTCCTCCACCGAGCTGATTATCCACTGAAAGTTGCTTCATGGCCGGTCACTTCATACTGTGAACAGACAGGTAATTAAATCCTCAAATCTCTAAGAATCCATAGGGATTAAGTGCCACAAAGAAATTCCATGTTTGAGATGTTTTGGGAACCAGGCAAATGAATGAATAAACAAAAATCTCAGGCTGAATCCTGCATAGGCAGGCCCTGGCTGCAAAGCAGCAAAACACACAGGCAAGGGTTTTGCTGGAAGTCGCTGTCTTTTGGATTTTTTTTTAATGGCACTATACTACGGGCATCAGAGCCTGGGTAATACCATGGTTAAAGCATTCAGTTGCTAACCAAAAGACGTACTTGGTTCAACCCCTGGTCCAGTCACTCTGGAAAACAGATCTGACATTCCCTTTCTATAAAGATCTACTGCATTTGACATCCTATGGCAGTCCTACTATGACCTAGAGGGAGGCTGTTCCATGGAATTGACTCCACATCAGTGAGTTGGTTTGGTTTTTAATATATTTGTAGAACACTGCAATGTTCTCATTTGAATATCCAGAACTCTAGGATAGTTTGTTCTCCAGAAACTTTGCTTAATCATATGTTCCTGCCTCTTCTTATGGGACTGAATTAATATTTACTGCCTCCAGTTGCCTTTGAAACGTATGCTGTGCACTGGAAGCACCAAACATTCTGTGAACCAATCTGCACATCCAGGAGATATTTCTGCATGCAATAGTTCAAAGATATTTCCACTCACAGTGTAACTTTTACGATGTTAGCCAGCCTATTTAAATATCTAAATGGCATTTTTAGTCCATGGATCTGTCTTTGGAATTTTTATCAGCAATGGAGAGTCAGTCATGGTGAATTGGAATAGGTGGGGGAAATAAAAGTATATGCCAGCAAAGTAGACTCACTAAAAGCGTGCCATTCCTGCTATCACATAAAACATCTGAACACATAAAATTTTGACTCTCCCAACGAAGGGAGATCAACTTACTTATTCACATAAGATTTTGAACTTGCTTTATAAGCACCCTGATTTTGCGATGATTACATGCTCAGCGGCGAACTGAAAAGTCCATGTTTTTCACCTACCCAGCAGCTCTGTGGGAAACAGACCTGCCTATCAATTTGCAGGAAGATGGCAACCTGGTAACCCGAGAGACATGTCTGCTGTGTCCCACAGGTACAGCGTGTGTCAGAATCAACACAGCGTGCACAATACCTTTAAATAGTCATTGTCTCATTGTGTTGCAATAGGAAATGCAGGCTTCCTCCAATGAACACTCCTCAAACAACTAGATCAGCTACAATCACCAACATCCAGATTTTATTTCTAGCCCAAGTTGTTGTAGGAAAACCCCAGCACAACAACCCTACATCCAGAAGAGTAGGGTGCCTCCCTATCACTGCCAGCCACTCTGAAAGGGATCACGATTTCAGATCCTGCATAATCCTGGAGAGAAATGTGGAACAAAGCCCAAAATAATAAAAATAGACCCAGTTCTCCGGTCTGGTAGAGACAGTGAAACCCTGGAGACTGTGGCTCTTAGCCATCTATCAGATCAGACAGTGAACTCACCTCCAGGCCCAATGTTCTATCCAATTGTATCCAAGACGCTAAGATGAATGATAGCATTAGGGAGTACACGCTCCTTAAGACAATGAGCAGGCAGCATTGACACAGAGAACAAGTGCAAAAAGAAAAAATGGGAGAGAAAAGAAGGACAAAGGAAAACAGTAAACGTGTGAAGGAAATGAAAACAGGGCTTTGCATTGTGTGGACTGCAGTCAATGTCACAAAACAAAATGTGTGGGAATTGTTGAATGGAAAGACAGTTGTTCTACAAACTTTACCTAAATCACAGTTTTAAAAAGGCTTATTTAAAACTTAACTTAATTAAGACAAGACAAAACGCTTAAGAATGTTTCTATAATCAGAACATATCTTTTCTATGGTGTTCAAAATCATCCTTACCCATTAGTTCCCTTCAGAAAAAACAAGCAAAGAGCAGTTATTGTAGCAAAGCCTGGTGAATCTACAACCCAGGCACGTTTAAAGTTAGCCCTGAGGGTATCCAAGAATCCTCTATAAATTCTTTCGATTTATAGAGTTTCAGAGAATGAATTGCATTAGCCTACTAACCTAGCATCTCAGCCACTTGGGGTTATAATTAAACAGATTGCAACCTTTCAATGAAATGGTCGTTTCTGTAGATCCAGAAAAAAATTATGGAGAGTTGACATCACCTTTGCTACTACACAGCAATAATATATTGCCAATATAAACTGAAATACTAAGAAGAAGAAAAAAGACCCAAACCATTGCCGTCTAGTTGACCTGACTCCAAGGGATGGTAGAAGACACAGTAGACTGCCCATGTGAGAGTTTCAACGCTGTAAATCTTTCTTGAAGCTGACTGCCACTTCTTGCTCCCACACAGAGAAGTGTGTTCGAATCACCAACCTTTAGGTTAGCCTCTGAGCCACCACAATTCCTTACACTGGGAAGTGTCGTTAGATGCTATCTGGTTAAGTTCTGACTCAACGCAACCCTATGTACAACATAATGACATCCTCACAGATGTGCCTGCTGAAGCCCACGGGGGCAGTTAATGCATCTTGTGAAGAGACTTTCTTTTTCACTCTCCCTCTACTTCATCGAGTACGATGCCCTTCTCCAGAAACGGGTCTCTCTTGACAAGACCAAAATACATGAAAGGAAGTCTTACTATCTTTGCCTCTAAGGAGCAATCTGACTGTACTTCTTCGAAGACAAATTTGTTTGTTCTTTTTGTAGTCCATGGTATTTTTGACGTCCTTCTTCAGCACCACAATTCAACTGCACCTATTCTTCTTCAGTCTTCCTTGCTTGGTGCCCAATTTTCACATGCATAGGAAGCTATTGAAAGTACAATGTAGGGCTTAGGGCAGAGGCACCTTAGCCGTCAAAGCAACATCTTTGCTTTCCAACACTTTAAAGAGGTCTTGTACCTTGCTTTCACCCTGTGTAATTCATCATTGATCTCTGGCTGCAGCTTCCATGAGCAGGGTTTGGGGACCCGAATAAGATGAAATTCTTTTCTCTGTTTTTCATGATGCTACCTATTGATCCCATGTGAGTGCTTGGGTGTTCTTTACCTTAAGTTAGAATCCATAGTGAAAGCTGAAATCCTTGATCCTAATCAGCAAGCATGTCAAATCTTCCTCACTTTCAGTGAGCAAGGGAAATAAAACTTTAAAATCATGAAACTGCTTTGAATGTATAGCAAAGGAGACTGTGCTTTCAACATTGTTAGAGAGTGTGGCAGACAAGTCCAAGAGAGGCAGGAGTTCTAAAAACAGGAACCTGTTTAAATGAGCTCCCTCGGCTGGGTACAACCAGTCCTTTCCAAGAAACAACTCCCTTCCTCAGACGCCCATGGCAGTATAAACCGGCGTGCAGACATCTCCTGCTCTTCCAAAGCTCATGTCACTTTTACGAAAGTACTGGTATATTAGTCTCTGTTTTTAGTAGCCTAAAGAAACCCAATTAGGACTTTCAGTACTACAATAAATAGGTAAGTAGGTTGACTGATGGATAGATAGATGATAGACAGAGAGGTGATGATACAAATAGATAGATGATAGATAGATAGATAGAGGGTGTCCCTTGTTTGTTTTGCCATTAAATAGGGAACAAGAATGATGCCACTAAGTTCCTTCACACAGTATTTCTACTTGATACAGACTGTATTCATCATTTCATTCCTGTTTTTATGATATGCCAGCATAGGCCTTTTGTGGCCTAATAGGGTAAGCATCCTAAGCCCTGACGATGTGGTGGCCTATGGAAGAATGAAGAGGCTTTCTGCTCCTGTCAAGATTGACAGCCTGAGAACCCCACGGGGGTGGTTCCATCCTGTGCACAAGGGTGCTGGCAGTCCGTCAGAATTACCTCAGTGTCGGTGAGTTTTTGAGAATGCTTGTTTAGATTTTATGTGTTATTTTTCAGGGGACGGGGTGGGGTCTGAGAACATCACATAAATTAATGCTGATTTGTTCTTCACAAAAACTTTCCTAGAAGGACTCTACTTTCCAATATCTGGGGAAATCTGCATGACTGTAGAATTTTCTGTGCAGCTAAACAAAAGTCTTCTCAACAGTTAGAGGTGCTCTCATCTTCAGAGCAGTGCTTTCCAAAGTGGGCTGTGACACAGCGAACGATGCAGGGGAGCAGGCGTACAAGCAAGCGCCTACACTTTATCCTGAATGGTGGACTATTGTACAAATGTCTTTCTTTGCAAGGGAGGGCCGAGTGGTTTTTTGAGGGGGTGGTTTGTGGGTGTTATTTTTCTTTTCAGAAAAGAGGGCAATGGGGGAGGGCAGCGAGAAAAATAAACAGGAAAGGGGGCAGCAGACAAATAAATTGGGGGCACTATGCCCTAGAATCCAGAGTATATGCTCTGTCATGCTCACACTCCTGCTTTTACTCTGCCCCCTTCCCCCCAGCAAGGTTCTCTACCAGCCGATTGTCGTTAAAGGGATAGAATTGACACTTATCTCACTTTACAAAAGTGTAATTTTCATTGTGCAGTTTCTATTTTGCGGTGAAATTTCCCATGTCTCCAGTGATGACTCTAACCTCCTGCAGAGAAGTGAAATTACTTGCTACGGCTATTCTCTCCATAGCCTTTGTAATTCCCACCCAGTGCCTGAGTGGGAGCATGCAAATCAGAAGTAGGGCACTTTCACGTGGAGATTGGCCAATTTTGCCATTTCGCTGGGTTTAAGAAGTAAACATCTCAGCTACCGCAGAAAGGAATCCTATGACCATCAAAAATAGAGTCACTAGCAAAGTAGAGAGAGATCTTTCCCTGAAGTGGCAGAGGGACTGGCGGCACCCAACGTCACCCACCTGAGATCAGGAGATAGAGGGGAGGAGCTGCATGGAGTAGTAAGATGGTGAGTTGGCTTCCATGACCATGGAATGTCCACACTGGAATGCCTCCCACCTGAAGGCTGTTTTGCACAGTGGGGTGTCTTTAGACTTTTACCAACATTAAAGGGACTTTGTAACTCTTGCCCAAGAGCAGGGCAAAGGCTCTGGGGTGGTGTTGCTGAGACTGAATCCCAGAGAGAGATCTGGTTGCTGGCATGTCTGTGAATAGGCACCATGGTGGATAAGATAATTGCATCCTTAATATTTTCTCATCCTGACTTGTGATATCCTCATAGTTTCCATAGTAAACCCTCATAGTCTCAAGCATTGCCTTTTAAGTTCTGTGTGGCTGTTTTAATGAATGATTAAACTCAGAAGACTAGAGTGTCATGGGAAAGATCATGAGTGTCAGATGAAGGTGAAGAAAAATGAAAAGTGGAAGTATGTCTGACCTTTTCCTTATGATAGTCAGACTTAAGCTGATGAGGAGTCAAATTCTGCTCCCTATTGAAACATGAGGAAGCCAGCTGTGGGCCGTGCCATCCCCTCTTCGCCTTGATTCATTGAACTGGTCTTATATCAACTATGACTTCCAAATGACAAAATCCACTTGACACTTTCAAAGTCTGATTGATTAGATCTTGCTGTAGATTTGACACATGATAACTCCTTTCCCCACCTCTCCTCCCTTAGGGATATCTTAAACTTAAATTCTACTGGTTCTCTCTCTACATTCTCCTTAGTTGTATTGACATAAAACACTTTCCTTTCTAGGGGACCAATGACCGAGTAGTCTTCTCATCATGGAAGGGGGTCTTTTACTTCTGAGGTTATCAGTCACAACTTGGGCTGTGAGCCTTTAAGTCAGAAGTTCAAAGTCACCTGCTTTTCTTTGGGAGAAGCGGCTTTCCACTCCTGGATAGAGTTACAATATCAGAAACTCAAAGAGGCAGGTTTACCCTTCCCTGTAAGGTCACTATGACTCAGCATTGACTTAATGGGAGCTAGTTCAAGACATACTTCCCTTGAAAGTGTAGGATAAATATAAAAGCATTCAAAGTAGAGAATTTTAAAAGTTTCTATCCTACAAGTTATTTGGACAATCTAGGTTAAAATATCCAAAGCTAAAATTTAGCATAGAATCTTCATTTAACATAGAATCTTCATTTTCCATTTTCATCTGGGCATAAGTAATTTGTAAGTCAAATGAAACTATTCTGGCCCTAGTGATTTTGCATAGTGGCTCATTGTGTGCATGCGTGCATATTATTTTTCTAGCATTACCACAGAGCACTGCCCACATTATTCCCCACCTAACCCAACAGAAACTAACTCCAGGTCAGTCAGGCATTGAAAGTAAAAAATAGTAAGCTCATACAGTCCATCAGAAATGATACCAAAAGCACACCTGGCTCACAACCAGATGAGTATTTTTTTTACCAAGAAAAGAACAAGGGTGGCTCTTCAGACTACCTCACGACCTGATGATTGTGTTAGGACTGGTTGACTCGAGAAACTCGTATATATGTAAGAAAAGAAAAGACTTTATAGTAAGAAGTAATTATATATCATGAAATCATCCCAGTCCACTCTTACTCAAGTTCATAAATCTGATGAGTCTATCAATCCCTCTTCAGACTTGCATAGCTATACGTAATGACGCAGAATGTAGGAGGATGACAGGCTGGTGCAAAGTCTTGTAGATCCAATGATGCTAGTAACAGCACAAGGTCCTGCCAGCAGGAAGTTGAAGGCAGAGTGAGAAGGGGGCAGTTCCCTGGACCCTCCTTAAGAGAAGGCCATGCCCCAAGGAGACACTATCTTGCTATGACCTGATTGAAAGGTTGAGGAGCACCCTATACTTTTACATATCTTTAAGTTGATGTGATATTATGTAACTACCACAATGACAAAGAAAATATATGGCTGGTGTCATAAAACTCTGGTATTTATGTATTCAGATAAGCCTAATTGTGCAGGATATTATCACACCTAATCCTCCCATTGCTAGGTGTGTGTTGCCTATACGTATGTTGTTGCTGCTTGTGGCAGTCATGTACTTTTCATGGTGTCAATTTCATGATTGGGAGTGTTGAGGTGGAGTCTCGCCTCTCAAGCTGAAAATAGCCAGTAAGACCTCTGTGTGGGCATGGTTTTCTCTGACAATTCTGGGAAATCTCACGAGATTTCCCCTGTGGAGGTGAGAGACTTACAGCTGAGTCTTTGGGAGACATTGCAGCTGATAAGACACAAGGCGGGCTCCCTGTAAGATATCTCAAAGAAGCCACATAGGCTTACTCTGATGGATCCACACTCCTGAAGCAGGAAAAGCCACATCGAGACTCCTGCCAGTGCTGAGATAGCCCCAGAGAGATGCCTGACAGTGCTGAGATGCGTCTACTACCACTGGATAAACAAGACTGTATCCATTGGCCTGTGATTGTCCTGGCATCATTGCATTTGCTTCATGAGTCTGAAGAGGACTCGTATCGGACATATGGGCTAATATCACACTTATAAAGGTGGGCTGGACTGGGTTGGTAAGCTTTCTCAATGTTCCAGTCCTCTTGTATAGAAATCGCTCCCTTATATCCGTATGGATGTTTATGAATTTGTTTCTCAAGTCTACCCGGACTCACACACTGCTGTTGTTAGGTGCCATCTGATCAGTTCTAGCCCTTAGTGACCCCCGACACAACCGAACAAAATGCTGCCCAGTCCTGGGCCATTCTCACAATTGTTCCCATGTTGGAGCTCATTGTTGCATGCACAGTGTCAATGTATCTTCTGGAGGGCCTTCCTCATTTTCTCTGCCCCTCAACTTTACGAAGCATGAAGTCCTAGGGACTGCTCTATCCTGAGAAGTTCAAGCATGAGGCATAGTCTCATCATCCTTGTCTCTAAAGAGCATTCTTGATGTACATCTTCCAAGACAGCTTTGTTTGTTCTTTTGGAAATCATTAGTACATTCAATATTCTTCTCCAGCACTACAACCCTAAAACATAGATTCTTCTTTGATCTTCCTTATTCAGTGTTAACTTTTACAAGCAAATGAGGCCACTGAAAAGCCCATGGCTTGAATCAAGCACACTTTAGTTCTCAAAGCAACATCCTTGCTATTCACTACTCTATAGCACTCTGGCCAGCAGATTTACCCAATGCAACCTGTCTTTTCATCTCTGTTACTTCCTTCAACATTGGTCATGGATCCAAGCAAGACAAAATGCTCAACAACTTCAATCTTTTCTCTATATATCACAATGTTACCTGTTGGTCCAGTTGTGAGGATTTAGTCTTCTTTACATTGAGTTGTAATCTATACTGCAGGCTGCACTGTGAATGTCTCTGAAACTTTAATTTTCATCTCAAGGTCTATATGTACAAAACTAGTCATTATCTCTACTCCTTCCATGAAAACTCTTCCCATTTCCCCTGTCACACGTGGTAACACTTCCCATATATTCCAAAGTCTCGTCCTGCCTGAGTGCGTTCATCACCTTCTGCTCTACCCAATCAATCCCAAATTCCTCTTAAGTTTTACTTTCCCCTTCATCTGTATTGTCAATGCCTCCTAAGTCATCTCCTTGCTCTTAACCTGGCCACCTTTCAAACTCTGAAATGCTAATTAAAACTGTTAATGTTACCATAAACCTGACCAGGTGGCATAGCTGCTTGCGCGCTAATACAAAGTGTCTTAAAATTGTGAGTCCACTGAAATAAGATATAAGTGACATCAAGATAAATGTAGGGGCCACAGAAGTGCTACACTAAAACTATTCATGGGAACTACTGCAGGAGACATACTTTATTGACAGTCTCTGGCTGCTGTCCCTTTTGATTAACAAGTCACACTTTCTTCAGTTTGCACCTAGCCAATGACTGAACACAGTGGGAGTGTTATAGCTGATCCATTTCTGGTTGGTACAAAACTCTACTGGGAAACTTTTGCTTATAACTGATATTTTTACAAGAATGCCCTTGATGGGTATGTTAGACAGAGTTCTCTAGAGAAAGAAATCCAGGACACTTATGACTATATACATGAGGATAGATATATTTAGCATGAAGGAAGTCTGCACAGCAGTATAGAGGGCTCAGTTCAACTCACTTTCATCTAACAGTTAATATACTGGAAGTCCTTCAATTCTCAAGGATTGCTCGGGTCAATTAACAGAAAGTTAATTCTTCCCTGAGGCAATGCAGGGAGTCCACCCATAGGCAGCAAAGAGCAGGGTGGGTCACCAACAGTCAAAAGCTCAGGAACTTAGTGAAGCAGGCCCAGATAAGACATCACTTAAGCAACGCAAGACAGGATCCACCAGCCTCAAGTTCAAGCAATGTACATACCAATAGTGTGACAAAGCAGGTCTCAAAAGAACCTCAAGCCCTAGAAAGAAGATTCATACTTGGCTGTTCCTTGAGTAGTGTAGCTCATATGTTGAGGCAGAGAACAAGCTAAAACAGCCATAAGCTAGTCTGATCACCAGAGAGCAAGAAAGAGAGCCATTTGTCTCAAACTGTGACCTTATTAATCCCACACATTTCTATTGGCCAGGTTGTCACAACAAACCCACCTATCACAATGAGTAAGGCTTGCCCTACCCAACTTGCCCATTCCTCTCTCTTTTCTATGGTATCAGACCTACATGGCAAGCTGAAGACTGTTTTTGACTAATTTTTTCTCACCTTTGGATCCCTCACAGGTGTATTCTTCAATATATCTTGTGTGCCTGCTTGGATTTGGGCCTCGGCTTCTGAAAGGAACAAACTGACACACAAAATTTCCCATTTGCTGTCTTGCTGTTAGGTTTATGCATTAAAGATGGTTATATAGTCTTTGCAACTATTGTTGTTGTTAGGCAGCTTTAAGTAAATTTCACCTCCTAGCAAGTCCATGTGACAGAATAGAACTCCTAGGCAGAATTTTCTAGACTGTCATCTTTATAAGAGCAAATCTCCAGATCTTTCTCCTGCAGAGCCATAGAATATTTTTGAAGCACCAACCTTCCTTTTTTTTAAAAAAAAAAAACTCAGGAAAATGGAATTAATCACTGCACCACCAAGCTCACTCCTTTGTACTAATTTCATTAAATTAAAAGGTGAATACATTTATTGACTTCGGTCTTCCAACCTGGATGACGCACATAAGACATCTGGGAGGCTTCACATGGATCAATCTGCTAGTTAGACAATCATTTTCATAAATATTATGGAATCATAACAATCACCTAGCCAAGTGCTACCTAAATGTCTAATCCACATAACTCTGAGATGTAAAAAAAACTCTTATTGAACCATTAAAATATATTTTTCCTTCCTTTGAGTTTTTTCTGTTGACATAAAAGAAAAAGCTTCAGTACTCTGTTTACATAATTTCTTATAAAACAACATTTTAAGGGTCTATATAAAATAATATGTTCTTAAATCTGCCAGGCTACCACTTTTAATATAAAGAAATGTTTTATTCTAAAATAACCTGTTCAGATGAATGGAAAACCCTTGTCATTTCATGAGCTAAGCAAGTCCTTTTTAAAAACTCTCTACCTACAAGTTTTCATTCAATGGCTCACTTCTGCACTAACTTTACAAAAAACCAACTCAATAATCTACCAGTTAGTATGCAATTCTACAAGATGTTTTATGCTCAAAAGATTTGGGTGGGAGGAGAGTGCAGTGGAAAGCTTTTCAAAAAATTGGGGCTGTTGAAAAGAGCATGCTGCTGCAGGCAGATTTGAAATGGAACACTGATTTTATTTTGATCAATAAATCCAGATAATACAAGGCATTACCATTCTCAAACACTGCAGTTTTTGCTTCATTTTAACTGAATGTGTCTTGTGAAATCTTGTTTTATTCTATAAAACAGGATGACAATTTTTTTCCCCAGCCAGACAAGCTAAACCTATCTGAAATCAATCTTCCAGCATGGTAAATACATTGTAAATTATAAGGCAATGTGTATACTAAAGTAAGTGCTGTAGTTAATTTTAACAATTTTTTAAAAGCATGTCAGGGTTTTGATAATACCAGAGAGATGAAAATTTCTTACACAGCATGCCAGATCAGCACAGTTTTCCATTTGAGATTATACGCCATTGACTAACATGTCACCAGGTTCACGTAGTATTTATGGTCCATATACTCAAGAAATTAAAAGTGTTCAGTCTTGGGCAAGACATGGATGTGAATTACTACAAGAGGCGAACTAAAAATATTTCACTTGTGATAAATTTGCACCTTTAATAGCAGCTGGATTTATTTTCTAAGGAACACTTCACTGGCTTCCATATCACATGCCCATAGAATCTTCCTGTGCAAGTGTCATTATGTCCCTTACAGTCCTCTCCAGCTGGGCTGTCCTCATAGAAATTGACCCCAATGAAGAGACGAGCATAATCCTAGCTTTTTTCTGTATAGTATGAGTCTTTTTGACATCATCACCCCCCAAATACCCTACTCTTTGTGTACTTTGTAAGTACACATTATCTACATACATGGTGTATACACATTCAGGTGTTTCTTCTTTTAGAAAAGTTTTTAAATGTTTTTAAAGGCTATTACTTAGAAAAGTACAAATAAGTTTGTTGAGGTTGCTTACTTGCTTGTTTGGTTGGCTGAAGGCCAATATACGAATTGATGTAGGGCACTGATTCCAAATAAACAGATATGGAGATCTCTATCCTTATTCCTTTCATGCCCCCTTTTCTGTCTCCTCATTGTCTTCCTTGGTGATCCTATATACCAGTATCAACCTTCAACATCAACTACCTTCTTGCCATAGATGACTTACAATGTGCCCTACATCTCTAACTCAGATTTTTCATCTAAGTCTAGTTTATAATTTTAAGCTGCCCAAGATACATCTCTACTTGGCTGTTCTGTTCAAATTTAAAATCAACAGTCTACTGAAGTTCTGCAAGCACTCATTTCCTCTCAAAGTGTCATTCTCCAGACGTGAAAACTCAACTTTAGGATGGTTTACTAGATTATTTATAGTACCTATTAAAAACAAAACTAGAACCTATTTAAAACAAAACTAGAATTAAAATCCTTTTCACTTTGATTCAACAGAGCCAGTAGTTGGCTGTCTGAAGCAACCAATGAAATTGGTAACCCTCAGACTTAGGAATAAGAGAAATGGTATAAAATATCACCAGTAGGAAGGAATGATTTTCAGTACTTGCAATTCCAGTTATTCTTCAGGAAAAGTCTTTACTTTGTCATGCATTATTCTTGACTATAGTACTTGGAGTTATTTCAAATTCCAGTATCTGACTCACCTGTGGGGGTCTGTTGTTAACGCTCCCCTAGCCCACTATGGTCACCTTGATTCTGACTAGTCTTGTATATTGATTACAGAACATGGTATATAAAGTAGAAAAGTGAAGGCTATCTTCCTCTTAATGATGAAAGGCTTTTCATAAGCTTTTGGAAGTTCAAGTAGGGACAGATGTATTAGTCAAATCAAGAATTGAGACTGACCATCTACAATGTTTCCATCTTTGGCAGGCTTGGTCTAGTTTTCATTTGCCCTTATTTCTCAAATAGTTCTTTGCAAATCTCAACCGAGTCTGGGCTCATCCATCTTGGCAGACTCTGCATTCCAGTTTTATTTCCCCAGCCTCATGTGACTGCAGATAACACTTTCTACTTACCTTCTCTGCCTCCTGGCTGACAGTGCCTCCAAGGCAAGAGTGGCATAAACAGCAAAGATGACTTCGCTGTAATCCCCTTTATTTGGGGATTATGACTCCTCCAGTCCTGGAGACCTTGGTAACCATCCAGTGCCCTCCAGCAGATGTGTCTTTTTTTTCTCTATCCTATTCAGGTTATCTAGTTGCTCTCAGTTTTCTAAGCTAGTCCATCATCACTGAAAGCTTGGACATATTCTAAGGGCACAGTGAATCGGATTTGCTGATAAAAGGGATGTGAAATGAAAAAGGCTAGTCAGAAAGACTTCAAGTTTTTTATTTGTCCGGATAAGCAAGAAAACTGAAATTGCAGGTAACTTTGATGGGGAAACCTGGTAAATTAGCAAATTTGGGTGACAGGAGGGGAGGAATTAACAAGCTTAGTTGTAAACATGTTAAAGTGAGATATATTAAATCATTACATATATAAGTGCTGATGTTAAGTAGACAGTTGGATATACAAATTTAAAATATAAGGAAGCAATCCAAAATAGAAACATGAATTTAAGAAGCACCAGCCTATACATTTGGAATTTACAAGGCAGTGGCTGACACAGACACAATTTGGAATTCAAAGCAATGAGTGGTAGTCTTTAAAGATGTCCTCCATGAATCTTCCGTGGTGGAGAGCAGAACTTTTCAGATCTGAATTTTTGAAGGGGAGCAAAAGAAGCCACAGAGAAGCAGGATTCTGTGATTGCAAATAAATCCTCGTGCTCTCTCTCACTGCCTTTGAGTTGAAGCCAACTCATAGGAACCCTATGAGACACAGTGTCCAACTGCCCCTCTGGGTTTCTGAGACTGTAACTCCTTTTTGTAATTTAAATAATTTTAGTGGGGGCTCTTACAGCTATTATAACATTTAATACATCATCTGTATCAAGGACATTTGCACACATGTTGCCACATTCATTTCCAAACATTTTCTACTTGAGCCCTTGGTATAAGCTCCTCATTAAAAAAAAGATACTCTTTCCCCTCCCTTCCATTTTTTAAAATGAATCATTTTATTGGGGACTCATACCCCTCCCCCCATGATCCATACATACATCAATTGTATGCAGACCCCATTTGCACACTTGTTGCCATCATCACTCTCAAAACATCCTCCCTCCACTTAGGGCCTCAGCCCCACCTCCCCATATTTACCCCCCCCCCCCATGAACCTTTAATAATTTACAAATTGTTATTTCATATCGTACACTGTCCAATGTGTCCCTTCACTCACTTCCCTGTTGGCCTTGCCCCAGAGAGGAGGTTATATGTAGATCCCTGAAATTGGTTCCCTTTTCTACTCCACCATCCCTCCACCCTCCCAGTATCACTACTCCCATCACTCATCCTGAGGGAATATCTATCCTAAATTCCCCATGTTTCCGACTCCAAGTGTGGTGAAGAAAGCTGATGGTGCGCAGCTATGAAAAGATATAGCGTCTGGGGTCTTAAATGCTTGAGTAAACAAGCGGCCATCCAGCTCCGAAGCAACAAAGCCCACATGGAAGAAGCACACCAGCCTGTGTAACCACGAGGCGTTGAGGGATCCAGTGTCAATCATCAAGAAACTAAAATTGTATCATTATAAATAGGGGGGAGTACAGCTTGGTGACCCAAAGCCCAACAATAGGTGAAGCGACATCCTCTTACAGAGGGGTTGTGGGGAGAAGATGAGCCAGTTAAGGTACAGTATAGTAACAATGAAATATGCATCTTTCCTCTAGTTCTCAAATGCTTCCTCCCACTCACTATCATGCTCCCAGTTCTATGAGACTATACCTCTTTATGGGAGTAGAAAACCTCCTCTTTCTCTGGTGGTTTTGAACCACTGACCTTGTGAGTAGTGGCCCAACTCATAACCATGAGGTCACCAGGGGTCTCTAACATTGTCAAAGGCAGTGATAGCAAAGGAGTCTAATTGGTTTCTCTCAAAGACTCACTCAAGTAGAGAAAATGTGACGCAATTAGTTTCCCTGTGCACCCCTCCTTCTGGAATCCATCTGCAGACGTACCTGAGTGAGGAAAGGGAGGCTCATCTAAAAAAGGAAACAAAAGTACCGAAGGATTGGGGAAAAGAAAGATAAATAAGGAAATAAAGAAAGGATGAAGTAAAAATGAAAACACACTTGACTGCAAATGCTCCTTGTCTTTGTAATGTTGATTCAATTCTGAATGCTTGCATTCAGAAGCCTGGGAGTGTCTGATTCTAAGCTGAGTTAATATATGCACATTTTAACAAGTAGTGGCTGTTATTAATAACTTATCTAGAAAGCAGAAAAAAGGGGTTTTGTAAATATGAGGACTACTAAATTCATTTTTAAAGTTGTCTCTTTTTATTTGACTCAGACACACAAAAAAATTATCATTTTGTACACATCTTATCTACCCATGAAGCAAGACCCTTCCTGGGACAAAATCAAAATCAAGAAATATGGCTTGAGTGGTTACACTTTTAAAATTTCCACATATTTCAAGACCTTGATTAGGAACTATAGGAAGGGGAAATGTGGGGATGTTATAGAGATAGTGAAAGAGAGAGAGAAAGTTTAAATTTTACCCCTTTTATTCCACTTATCCAATCACTATTCAAAGGTGGTTTGGAGTCATCACCATCAGGGAAAGATGCAGTATCGTGTCAAGTTTAGATAACCTCTGAGGATTCTGATACCATTTTCTTTCTCTTGACCTCTACCTGATTTTTTCCTAATATCTATGAACTGGTAGGATGTTTCCTAAACTGTCATACTAATCACATTACTCCATGACAAAGAACCTGCCTTTCTCACCTGTCATATCAAGTTCTTTTTTTAAAAAAATAGATACCTTAAAATTCCCCCAGAATCTTCTACCTCACTATTAATTTGAGTCATCCTAATGTGCTATATAAAAAATTCAACTTGGTTGATATTTTCTTTGGTTTGATAAAATCTTGGTGATTTGTGATAAAGCACACTATTGGTACAACCCATGATATAACTAGTACCAGTGTCTGATATTTGAATCTATTTTGGTTTGGTTTTTTTCCCCTCTGATTGCTGACCCAAATCATCACACCAGTGTCACTTAGAAGACTATTAGGAGAACAGGCACATTTTAGACCAAAATCAAGGAGATCCAGGTTTTAGCACCAACTCCCATGCGACCGGCTGTGTGTCCATGTCACTTTATTTCCCTGGGCTTCTGTTTTCTCATCTGTAGTGATGCAGGGGCAGATTTCATGCTTTCATGGGTCCTTGATGCTCTGATGTTTTATGAGGCCCCTCACCTTTCATCAAGAAGTGAATTAAGCCAGAGTATACTATATTTAGTTGTAATGTGTTTAATCATGCTATATATGTGTGTGTAATGCCACTATATATACACTATATATAGTAATGCCACTATATATATATTTTTTTTATTAAATGCATTAGCAATTTACTCTTACCAGAGATTTTTATGTGTGTTTTTGTCATTTGTGCAAAATGTTTTGGCTTGGGTTTGTAATCTAAAACCAGTTCTGAAGCTGACTGATACTTGTGTTTTTCAAAATGTATAATGATTTCAGACAATTCCAATTGTTATGATTCTAATCAACGTAAAGACAAAACTTTGACACTATTTTTTAAAAGCAGGGAAGGGTGATCTCGGACACCTGAAAACGATAATCATAACTATGGAGATTGCCAGTACTGACAAGATGAACTGCTTCACATACCTCCATTTTCATCACTTTTCCCCCTCATGACTTTGCTCATAATGGGTCCTGGTAGTGCTATTGGGTAAGCATTGGGCAGCTCAGTGAAATATCGGAAGTTCAAACCCAGCAGTATGTCATGAGAGAAACATGAGGTTCGTTGTTCACATAATGATTTGCAGCCTTAAAAACCTCAACGGGCTTGAAATGGACTCTATGAATTGAAATTGACTTGATGGCTGGGAGATGAGATTTTACTCATGCGTGCACACACTTAATGAAGCTAAGCCTAAATCTAGTGTCTCTTTCAATATCAAGCTCAACACTCAGTTCACTGGTCCTTGTCTCCTAAAACTCCTTGATTCTTTATGGAATCAAGGCATACTTAGCTTTAATTCCTTCCTTGCCCAATGATAAATTCTCATTCCAATTTGAACATCTGCACTAAATATAGTCCCTGACTAGGAAAAACCCTCACCCTCACCCCCAAATGCTGCAACAAATTATGGCTAGACTCTGACCTGTTCTATTGGATGACATAGCCATTAAAGCACTATATAAATGATATCAATTTAGATATTGATACAGATCAGTTAGCGACATACTTACACACACACATACCTATATAAATATCTGAAGAGAGCTTTAAGAGATTGAAGCCAGAGTTGGAAAGACATGAACAAAGTTTATCATTGCTAATTTTAGATGACTATTGGTTGAAGTATAGAATACGACAATGTGAATCATAACAAACTATGGGTGGCCATGAGAAGAATGAGAATTTCAGGGCACTTCATTGTACTCATATGGGACCTATACATGTATCTTGAGGCAGTTGTACACACAGAACAAGGGAATATTGCATGGTTTAAAATCAGGGAAGGTGTATGTCAGGGTAGTATCTTGTCACCATACTTGTTCCATCTGTATGCCAAGCAAATCATCAGAGAAACTTGATATGAAGAAGAGTACAGACTCAGGTTTGGAGGAACAACCTGTTAAAAAAGAGCAGGCTTATTAACCACCTGTGATATTCGGGTGACACAACCTTACTTGCTGAAAGTGAAGAGGACTTGAAGCACCTGCTGATGAAGATTAAAGATTGCAGTATTCAATATGGATTAAAATTCAATGTAAATATGACCCAAATTCTCACAGTGGGACTAATAGGTAGCATCATAATAGCAATAAGAGAATGTGCTCCTTTTAATATATTCACTTTTGTAGTAGGCTAACATATCTGAGCATCTACTATGTGTAGGTGCCATTTAATGCTATTCTGCATTTTCCAGTCACCCTATAGAAGTGGAAGGCTTATTAAGGGGTGGGGAGGAGACCAAAAAGAAAATGTTGTGAGTGAAGTTTTAGTTGATGTCAGCTCACCCCACAATACCTTAACTCAGAGGCATGATTTTTTTCAACACCTCATGCCCTGTATCAGAGATACTACCAAAGTCAACTGGCCAGTTTTAGCATTTTTATGGATAGTCCAATGATGATTTAGGCCAAGAACATATTTACATGAAGTACCCTGGCCTCTGTTTTGCCACAGGTAGCTTCAACATAAGAAATATGAAAAGAACATGGAGCCAGGAATCTCTAAAGCTCTTCAAAGCTTCCAAAATATGTGCTTGTTCTGTACTCCCCTATTTAAAATTGGTTTGTTTGGGGTTTTTTTGGGGGGTGGGGAGTAAAATTATCTGAAAAATTCAAAATTTTAGTGACCATAATTGTTTGAATATTGAAAAGAAACATATTGATTATGAACTACATGCTTCATAAAATGTTTCATGAGTCAATGTATATGTCAGGGAATTTTGGAATATACTATGACAAGTGGTGCCAGATATACCGGTTAGAAAAGTAAGTAATGCCATAGAAAAATAACTAAAGGGGTATTATCATTCGGGACCAAGAGGAAAACTGATTTATATGCCAACAGTGGGCAGCCTGCAATTCAGGAACAAAGAACACAATGAAGACAGGCGAAGCCACAGGATTCCAAAAGACACTGAATGCATATTAGCAAGTAGAACAGAGAAGCTTGGATCATGAATATCTAAAAACGAGAAGCAACCAACCCCTTCAATAATCATGATATATATGAACATATAGAAGACTGATTGTTTATATCCAGCTTCATGTGCACACACACATGTATACATGTACATATCTGAAGCTAAGTGACATGGCCCTTGACAAGATGACTTGGTGCAGTGGTTGCAATAACGGCCTTAGGCATTGGAAATACTGTGAAGATAGCATAGGACCAAGCAGTGTTTTCTTCTGTGGTGCTTGGCGTCACTGTGGGTGGGAGCTGTCTCAATGGCAACAAGCAACAAGCAAGATCCCATCTTTGCTTGGTTCTGAAGTCGGTTTCAAGGCATCCACAACTTTCTTTTCACCTGCACTCTAGGGGGAGTAGGGTTCAAAAATAGTAGGCTGTTCCCAGAGTGAATTTCATGGTTACATAAAACTTAAGGAAGTGGATCCTGAGAATGGATCTCCCAGAGACACCAATGTCTCATGAATCAAGAATGTCAAGAGGAAGCAGAGACACCTGACCTTTAAGGTAAGACAGGTTGGGGAGATGGATAGTTTAGTGGGTTTACCACCATGGCCCAAAGTATTACAAGACTTTCAGGAAAATAGTCAAGGGTAGAAAGAGCATCCCCAGAGACCACCACACTCCCTGACCAATGAGAAGAGTAAGGAAGCACAATTGGTCTGTGTGGTAGAGTGGGAATTCTTAATGTGACTTTTCTACTCAAATCTTTGTGACTCCCACCAAACAGGGTGGGACTATATGAACACGGTGTACGTAGTGCTAACAGAGGGAATCTGTCCATTTTTGTTATTACCCTGCTTGCTACAAGGATAAGCCATCTTTGAAACTATAGCAGGGCAAGAAAGAGAACCCAGAATTATCAAAGAATCTAGTCCAGATATCTGCCTGAATGTTGGAACACAAGCACAGAGACACCAGAGGCTGGCACAGAGACTATAGGACCAAACAAGGAGAGCATTACCTAAAGATGGATCATGAGGCAAAGGTCAAGGAACCACATGGCTAAAAGGCTGTGGACATGGAGAGGGACTTGGTTGCTGGCCAAGGAAGAGATGTGTTACTGTGGATCAAGAACTATTTCCTTACTGTTTACTGATCCTTTCTTGTAGTAAACTACTAACTTCCCTAATAAACACTCACAATTGCCAGTATTGTATGTGGATTCTTTGTGGCCATTGCAATGATCTATTCAACCCAGTACAGAAGTAGAGTGCTGGGGAGGAATGATGCCACAATAGCATAGAAAAAAATAGAAAGGGGGAACCAATTTCATGGATCTACATATAACCTTCTCTCTCGGGTACACACAACAGGGAAGTGAGTGAAGGGACATATAGAACAGTGTATGATATGAAAAAGTAGTACCAATTTGTAAATTATTAAGGGTTCCTAGGGGAAATATGGGAAGCTGATACTGGGGTAAAGTGACCAGACATCCCACTTTTTAACAATTTGTCCTGCATCCTGCAGCATTTTAAAATTAAATAAATATATTACAATACTACTTTTGTGTTCTATGAACATTTTTCTTGCTCCATATAGACAAAATTTTTAATCAGCTCATATGGAGTCCTGCTTAAAATCCAGTCACTTTATACTGGGGACCTAAGTGGAGGGAGAATGTTTTGAGAGTGATGATGGCAACAAGTGTGCAAATGTGGTTTGCATATAATTGACGTATGTATTGATCATGATAGGAGTTGTATGAACCCCCAATAAAATTATTTATATTTAAAAAAGGATGGGGAAAGAGGAGCTTAAATCAAGGGCTGAAGTAGAAAATATTTGGAAATGAAGATGGCAACCTGTGTAAAAATATGCTTGATACAAATGATGTATGGAATGTTATAAGAGCTGTTAGAGCCCCCAATAAAATCATTAAAAATAAAAGAAGACAGCATGGAGGCAGGCTTGACCCTCGCCTCTTGGCAATTGGGAAGCCAGAGGATATCAGATGGGGTCTCCCATGCTGTTGACTGAAGTCTCTTTCTGACCACAGATCAGATGGAAAGTACAGGAAAGAAAATGTATATATGACATCACTTGAATATTACTGAGATATCACAGATGGCGATTTTCACGCAACAGCTTTTAAACCTCAAGTATCCAGTTAAGTCTTCCAGACGGGGCCCTGTTTAGCTAGTGGGCTACTGAACTGCTAACTACTAGGCCAATTGTTCAAATCCACCAGCTGCTCTGCAGGAGAAATATGATTATGTCTATACTCATGAAAAGTTAAAATTTTGGGCTGAGCCCCAGTGGCGTAGTGGTTGAGTGCGGGACTGCAACCCACTGGCTCGGCGGTTCAAATCCAGTAGCAGGTCTCCAGGAGCAAGGCTGGGCCTCCCACTCCCACGAGAGGTCAGTGAGGCCAAAAAAAAAGCAAAAAGAAAAGTTAAAATTTCAAGTCCAAAGGGACAGTTCTACTTTGTCCTATGGGTTCTTTATATGTCAGAATTGACAAGATGACAGTGAGATATTTGACTCAATGAAATCCTGGTGACACAATGGTTAAAGCATTCCACTGCTAACCAAAATATCAGGAGTTCAAAATCACCAGAGAGTCCACATAAGGAAGATACGTTAGCCTGTTTCCATAAAGATGTACTACATGGAAACCCTATGGAACTGTTCTCCTTTGTCCAATAGTGTCGCCATGTCTCAGAATCAGTACAAACAGCTCTGGATTTGGTTCAAGCACTTTGCATCAAAAAGTTTCCTTCATCATTTTATTTTTTCATCTGCAATATAAAACCATCAAACTCATGCCTGAATTTCCCCCAAATAGCGATATCATAAAACTACATATCATGCAACTGTAATTTTGTTCCTTGACCCAGAATCCTTTCTCTATTCCTCATTTATCATACATACTCAAGTATAAGCCAACCTGAATATCAGTCAAGGCATCTAATTTTACCACAAAAACTGCATTAAAAATGTGCTGAAAAAGTCGACTTATAAATGAGAATACATGGTAATCTTGAGACGATGCTTTAAGCTTCGAGACATCTCCTCAGGTCATATTTTTCATAAGAGCTAAAATTTGGAAAACAAGATGCATGGTTAACTGTATGTCACATTGTCTAAGAAATAGTACCCAGATGTTATTGACAAACACCCTAACATGATCCAGATATTTCTGTGAAGATATTTTATAGATGTGGTTACCATTTATAAAAAGTTGATCTTAAAATCTTAAATAAATAAGTTGATCTTGATAATATAGATGGTCCTTATCTAATTGATTGAAAACTTTACTGAAGAAAAAAAAAAGAACAGATTTTCCAGGGATGAATAAAATCTACTCCAAGGCTATAATAAAGAAAATTTTCCTGAATTTCTGAGCTTTCCTATATTCTTAAAACCAACCAATTCAATCAATCTTTCAATGAATACTGCTTTCTTCATATGTATATATATGGAGATTTATATAATCATATATAAATTGAAATTACAAGATAAAAATTAAACATTTTTAGCATTCATCCTATCAAGGGAAGATATATTTGTAAGCCATAATACTAGACCTTCACTCTATCCTAAAGAACTGAGATTTGTGGAAAGTTAACCAGGTCAATGTAGCCTTTTTACATTATTAGCTGAAAAAAAAAGGCTGCTCTTTTTTTTTTTTTTTTAATTTAGGTACCAAAAAATAAAAATAAAAAAGATAGAAAAGACCAAATCAGGACTGTGAGGTGAGTGTCTAGTTCCTTCCCCTTGAAACTCCCCCAAATTGACCTTGTTTGATGGGAGTAATCAGCAATGGCATTGTCCTATTGGAGAATAACTCCCTTGTGAAGTTTACTTGGGCAATTTTCCGTTAAAATTTTAGCTAGCTATCTCAGAGCATTCTCATAATGAGCAGAAGAAAACGTCTTCACTTTACCAAAATAACGTTTCTTTTGACTGGTCTGCTTTTGCCTTTACTGAACCACTTCCACCTCTTGGTCATCCCTACTTTGTGTTTTATTTTCAGGATCACAATGGTATCATTATGCCTCTTCTGCTGTTAGAGTTAATCCTACAAATGCTTCAGGATCTTTATCCTACTTGTTTAAAATTCCCATGGCAACCACTCTTTTTATCTACAGTTAATGTGGCTGCAACAGTTTGGGCACTCATTGATCAGCAAATGTGCTCAACTTTAATTTTTCAGTCAGAATTGTATAAATTGAATCAATGGAGCTGTCTTGTTTCTGCTGTCAATTATTGATTCTCTTCAATTAAGACATGAACAAGATCATCTCTTTGAAAAGTGATGTGGATGATCAGCCACTAAGGTTTCATCTTCAACATCATGTCAACCCTTTTAAAATGAGTTATCCCATTGCAGATTAATGATTTCATCGGCTCATTTCTGTCATGAACTTATCATAAAACATCAATGATTTCACCATTATTTCATCCACACGTCACCAGTTAGTTTATGTTTGTTGTTATTTGATTTTAGCAGAATTCAAGTTGCTTTGATGGGGTCTCTCTTCAAACTAATGCCTTAACCTTCTCTGGGTCTCCAACTAGATTTGTTAAGACATGTCATAACAAATTATTTTTAATTTAATTTATATGAGTTTATTTTCAGTGGCAAAATATTGAAATCCATAGAGTGTGACACCGTGTTGACAAGAGAAACAAATCCAGAGACACTCATGTATGTGCCAGAGAGAACTTTCAATCAGGAAGTAGTTATATGTCAGGAAAACAGCCCAGCCCAGTCCAGATGCTTAAGTCTGATACTACTCCATAAATCTGATACTAGTCCATAAATCCCTCTTCTCACTCACATAGTCACACACAATGATACAGAATACAGGAAGATCACAGACCAGTGGATACCAAGTCTTGTAGCTCCAATGGTGCTGGATGCATCTCCAGGGCTCTGGCTGCCATCAGCTGACAAAGTGGCTCATCAACAAAAGGGTGAAGCAGAGAGTGTAGCCTGCTTCCAGGGAAATAAAAGAAGAAGCCCACTTCAGAGAACCATTTATCTCGGTTGTCCTCCAATCAAGGTACAACCTTATGTACAGGCTAAACCCTCTCATATGTTCCTATGGAAGCCTTGTTGGCACACAAAAAAAGCTAAACTATCACACATGCATACTTTTTCATTATGGATATATTTCATGAACTTTTTAAGGACTTCTCACACTATATTTATGATCTGATCAGGTTGTATATTTTCACCATGTTTATTCAAGCTCTGGGCTACCAAAATAATTCAGGAATGTGAACTGCATTAAGAAGAGTGGAGAAAGGCCTACTAACAACCTGTGATATGCAGAAGACACAAATTTGCTTGCTGAAAGTGAAGAGGACTTAAAGCATTGGCTGAGGAAAGTGAAAGACTACAACCTTCAGTATAGGGCACAACTCAATGAAAATAAAATCAAAACTCTCACAACTGGACCAAGAGATATTGTCTTGATAAGTGAATAAATTGTCAATTGTCAAAGATTTCGTTTTATTTATATTGACAATCAATATCCATAGAAACAGCGTCTAAGAAGTCAAATGATGTATTACATCAGGAAAATCTTCTGTGAAAGACCTTTATAAAGAGCTAAAGAATAAAGATATTACCTTTCACTAGCCCCAAGCTATGTATTTTCAATTGTCTCATATTCATGGCAAAGAGGGCAGTGTAGAAGGAAGACCAGAGAATTTGAATCATGATGTTATTGAAAAAGGATATTGAAAGCAATGTGAACTTACAAATGAACAGTAAAGTCTGCCTTGAAGTAAGAAGGTGGTGAAGAGACATTTCCTTAGAAAGGAGGGTGAAGAGACATTGGCTTGCATACTTTAAACATCTTATCAGGGAAGACCAGTTCTTTGAGAAAGATATCAAAATGTGGATGGTCGGTAAGAGAGGAAAAGACTCTCAGCAAGAGAAACTGACTCAATGTTTGTGACTAGGTGCTCGAACAGAATAACAACACTGAGAATGGAACAGAAATAGTCAGTGTTGAGGTATATTGTGCACAGGGATGCTGTGAGTGAGAACCAACTTCATGGACCCTAACAATGTGCATCTACACACATAAACAATCATATATACACCTATATGTATGCCTGTGTGTATATATATACATGTGTGTATATACATATTATGTATAAGGATGTACCCAAAAAAACAGAATTCTCTTTTCAAAGTTGTATATTTAATTTTTTTACAAAACAACCTTATCACCTACAATGTACTCTCCATTAAAATTAAAACATCTATCAAATATGCCATTTCATTCTTGGAAACCTCTTTCAAACTCATTGTTTGGATGGCAAGTAGCAAGCACCTCCCTATTTTATTCCTTGACCTCTTCTATGTCACCAGATTGCTGCCCTTTCATGTCCCTCTTCATTCACGGAGGCGAGTTGCACAGAGCAAGGTCAGATGAGTAAGAGCAGCATGGGGTAAGAGAGGCATGCTGGGTGTTTTTTGTTTGTTTTTTTTTTTGCAAAAACTAGGACACTGCAATGGCTGCATAAGAAGATGTAATGTCATGGTAGCAAGAACAGTCTCCTGTCTGCCACAAATCAGGTCATTTTTTATCATACACTGTTAAACATAATCCTTTCTGAACCTCTAAATCAGCAGTTCTCAACCTTTGGGTCACGACCCCTTTGGGGGTCTAAACAGTCTTTCACAGGGGTTGTCCTATTCAAAACAGTACCAAATTTGTAGTTATGGAGTAGCAATGAACATAATTTTATGGCTGGGGGGTTACCACAACATGAGGAACTGTATTAAAAGTTCAAAGAAGGAGGAAGGTCGAGGACCACTGCTCTAAAGAGAAAACTTGATTAATAGTTTGAGCTGGCAAACTCCAAATGCACTATCTCTCTCACATCAAAAAAACAAATCAAGAATTCTCTTGATCTTTGATTTCACTTGGCAAGTTTTTGAGGGGTGAGGTGACAGTGGCATCTTCCATTGTCTTGATTGATGTCTGCATTTGGGGTCAGTAATATAGCACCATGTCTCATAGCCAGTAATGAGCTTGGAAAAAAGTCTGGGTCACTTTCAAAGCACAGCATGTTTCCAATTGACTCACTTTATCCGGGTCAGTCAGAACCCAAGGCATAAATATCACAACAATCCTTCTCATTCCCAAATCTTCCATTAAAGTTAATTGAATCAAGGTCCAGATGATCCAGATAACTTCCCCATCTTGTTAGTGTTCTTTGAGCATGAATTTTGTTGACATTTTCATCCCTTCAGAGAGTTGAGGAACATCCAGAATGAGGCTTGTCTTCAGTTGACATTTTGCTTTTTGAGAGCAGAAAATGAACACTTAGAAACTTGAGTTTTTCCTATTGCACAGACTTTGTAAGCTGTGTTCAACATCATAACAGTTTCTGTGGTATTTTTTCCCAAGCAGGAAACAAAATTTCACAGTTGCACCATCTAGGTCTATACACTTCAGAATGTGCTGTTTCCACGCACACAACCGTTCCCTGAAGAATTCTACATGCTGATCTGTAGTATGTCAAAATGGTAGCTTTTGTCATCTTCGAGGTCCTCAAATCATATTCCTTTAAAATGTGCTTTGTGTTTAGGGAACAAAAAGTCATCTAAAGGGGACACAATAAGGGTTGTTGGGCGAATGGGATAAGGCCTCCAACAATCTTGTAGGACAGCCCTTATTACCCTTAAAAACTAGATAAGCACATTTGCTGTGACAGAAACCAATTCCTAAGCACAGCTTTGCTGCCCTTTTTTGCAAGTGTAGTTTCCAGGACTATGTGACTTTGCTGAGGGATCTTGGCTCTCTGCCCCTCAAATTCTGTATCTGCAGGTCAGAATTCTATTGGAATGTTCCATATACTTACAGGGAGAATTGAATGAGTTAAAATTCTCAGAATTCCAGCTTACAATCAAGATGGTGCCCAGGCAAGCAGCCCACACTGGGAGCTCCACAGCTAGTGGATGAGAGGGGGGATTCTGGTAAGTGAGAAGACCACCACGGCAAACTGAGTGCTTCCTCTGTCTCAAAGTCACCCTTCCCCATATGTTCCTCACCCCAGAGCCCCAGAGATCTACAACCTGATCCCAAGGATTTCTCGACCCATGCTTCTGCATGTAGCTCTGGTCAACACCCACTGATTGCCCCCCACCCCATCCCTCAGCCTGGTTGCCATGCCAAGAGCCATACCAAGATGGCTGACCTGCTGAGTGCCCCACAGGTAAATAGTTGCTGTGTCATGGTCCAGCTGCAGCTGTGGGACTCTGGATTGCCCACTCCTCCTGGGGACGGTCCCGCTGTCAAGCTCTAGTCCCTCTCACCACCCACCTCGGGTGCCAGGGGCTGACTTGCAGTCCACCTGCTGTAAGTTTTGTCACCTGCAGTGGAAGTAGTCCTCTGAACCATCATCTGACATGCCCCAACTCCTGAGGGAACAGCATCTCCCATGCCCACTGGGAGCAACACCGCTGCTTCGTTTGCAGCATGGCTCAGCTTTTCCCCAGCCTCTCCCGTCTCAATGCTCAGAGAGTACATTCTTGGTCTGGAAGACATGCTTCCCCTAAATCTAGCCTTGCTCCGGAGCCCAGGGGATCAGCAAACTGGTCCCTGGGGCTCCCTGGCCCACACCAGCCACACCCTCTGGGACCCCAACGTGGTCACCCCTCCCTGATTGGACTCCCTCTCAGCCTTACGGCTGCACCCAGAGCTGTTCCCCTCCTGCCACCCCCAACAGCAGGGGTCTGTCCCCTGCTGTCATGGTGCACCCTGCTGGCAACAGCTTCCCCCAACCGTGTCTGGTGCCTGCACCCTATGAAGGCCTTCCCCCAGCACCTGCAACAGCAGCAGTGGAGTTGGTCCCTCCTTTGCTCATCACCCATCTGGTGGCAGTGAGGCTTCTGCCACCAGCATCATCTACTAGGTGACTTAAAAAAACAAGTCAGAAAATCGTGGCCTGACAGCCCAGCCTAACTCAGCCCAGCGTCATACATCCAGTCACCAGCCTTACTCCAGTCTGAGGGATCTCACTGCTGTTGGTCACTGAGTCACCACCGGTCCCTTGCCTACATAGCAGGCCACCAACAGAGTTGGCCACAAGCAGTCCCCGGAAGCACTTTTACTAGACACGCTGACAAAGAGTACAGGGCCCCTTGGTGCTCAGCTCTACAAAACCATCATAAAAACAGCAGCACCCCTCAACACTCCAGCAAGAAAGCAGAAAACACAAAACACAGCAGCTGAGCTAAAGATACTGGTAGAAGAATCAGACATATGAATCTGCCACAAAAAAATTTTCAGAAGTCTTCTTGGAGTAATACAGGTGATGAGGGAAGCAATCCAGAATAAGGGCACAATGACAGAGGAGTTGAAGTCCTGATGGAAATGAGGATGTCCACAATGAGGACATTAAGTCCGCGCAACAAAGAAAAATACAGGAGCTAATGAATGATGTAACAGAAGCTACACAGTAGGACACAGATCTCACAAACATACAAATGGAGGCTGAGAATTGTGTCAGTGATCTCACAAACAATCAGGCAGACTTCAGCAGATGAGAAAGACAGTTAAATAAGATAATAAAAGAGGCAGAAGGAACCCTAAAATCAATGACAGATGCTATGAAGAGGAACAATATTCAAATAATTGGTCTACTGGAACAAGATACAATAAAGAAGTTGACAGCTAAATTAGCAAGGGAATTTCTGGAAGCAAACTTCCCTACCTTAATGAATGAGAATCAGACACTCATAAGGGAAGCAGAGTGGACACCAATTAGACTAACCCCCAGGATGAACTCACCAAGGCATATAATAGTTAAATTATCCAACTTTGAGGAAAAAGAAAATTTTAAAGCAGCAAGAGCAAGAAAGATGATCATCTGTAATAGTTCTCATGTAAATATATGCTCAGACACATCTGCAAAAACCATAAAGAGGAGGAGAAGGTGGAGTAACATCTCCCAAAAGCTGAAAGAAAAAAAAACACCTTCCCAAGAATCCACTACCTTGCCAAATTATCTATTAAGACAGAAGGAGAGATAAGCGTCTTTCAGGACAAGGGAAAACTGAAAGAATACACTGTAAGATACCCAGCCCTGTGGAACAGCCTTGCTGACTCACTATAGTCAGAAGACCAACACCCACAAGCACAAGCAGAAGACAACCACAAAGCCCAAGTTCACCCAGAAGTCAGCATGTGGATAAAAATTACCAAGATAGTATGACCTCAGAGGGAAAAGAAGGCAAGAATGAAGACTCCCTCTCAAACACAGTACACTGATAAGAAGGGAGATAGGAAAACACCCAACACAAAGGCACTAGTAGACAGCAATGAATCCACAGATTGTGATAACTCTAAATGTTATGGGTCTCAGTTCATACAATAAAAGAAAAGTGCTAACAGACTGGCTTGGAAAATAACCCATCAATCTGTTTTCTGCAAGCTCATCTTAAGCTCACAGACAAAAATAGTCTAAGAATAAAAGGCTGGCAGAAAATATACCAGGCAAACTTAAACAAAGCAGGAGCTGCAATCATAATCTCTGACAAAAAGGACCTCAAGGTTCAAACCATAAAAAAGAGACAAGAATAGGCACTATATAATGCTCAAAAGAACAGTGAACCTGGGCTGAGCCCCGGTGGCGTAGTGGTTGTGCGCAGGACTGCGGTCCACTGGGACGGAGGTTCAATTCCAGCAGTTGGGCTGGGCCTCCTACTCCCACCGCCGGAGAGCAGTGATGCCAAAAAAAAAAAAAAAGAAGAACAGTAAACCAGAAACCAGTGAACATAATAAATATGCATATGTGCCTAAGAAAGACCTGTGAAATTCATCAAACTATTCAAAGGATGAAAAAAGAATTCACAGATTCAATAGTCATAGTAGGTGACTTTAATACACTGGCTTCAGAGAAAGATAGATCACTAGGAAGGAAGCTCAGCAAGGAGGTTGCAGAGCTGAACACTACAATTAGGCAACTGAACCTAATGCAAAAAAATTCACATTCTTTTCAAGTGCTCATGGTTCATTTTTGAAATTAGATCACATGTTGGGACACAAATTAAGCGTGAGTAAATTCAAACACATAGAGATTACTCAGACTTCCTTCTCATATCACCATGCCATAAAGCTGGAGATTAATAAAAGAACAAATAGAAAAGTGCAAACAATTGGAGGATAAATATCAATCTTCTGTAACATGAATAGGTACTGACCCAGAATAGAAAGGAGTTTAGGAAGTTTCTAGAAACTAATGAGAATAAGATTACAAACTATCAAAACTTAAAGGCACAGATTAGGGAGGACTTCAGGAAGTTTCTAGAAATGACTAAGAATATGACCTATCAAAACTTAGAGGCACAGATTAGGGCGGAGTTCAGGAAGTTTCTAGAGAGAATGAGAATACAACCTATCAAAACTTGTGGGATAATGCAAAAAGCAGTTATCAGAGTTTGAGAGCAATAAATGCATATTGGAAAAGGAGAGAATTATGACTGATATGTTATCACAAAACCTCCACCAACTACAATAAAGTCAACGGAGTAAACTTTCCAATAGCAAAGAAAATAAATAATTAAAAAACCAGGGCAAAGTTAAATCAGTGGGAAGATGTAAGAGTGATGAAAAAGATTAATGCCGCAAATGGTCTTTGAAAAGATCAACTGAATCAACAGACAACTGGCAAACCTAACCAAGGAAACGGAGTAATGAAACAAGAATGAAAAAAAGTACTATGAAAGTCTGCACTCTAATTAATTCAACAAAGAGAACATATGGACAAATACTTGAAAAAACAATCCCTCCCTAGATTATCTCAGATAGAGCGCAAGAATTTCAATAGAACCATAGAAAAAGAATAAATTTATATGGTTATCAAGAAGTTCCCAGACCAGATGGCTCCATAGGAGACTTTTACCAAGCATTCAAAGAAGAGCTGACTCCAATCATCCACAAATTAATCCAGGGCATAGAAAAGGATAGTAAACTCCCAAACTCATTGTATGAAGCCAGCATAACTTTGATACATAAGCAAGAAAAGAATCCCACTGGAATAGGGAACTAAAGACTGATATCCCTAATGAACATAGATATAAAAATCCATAACAAGATATTGACCAATAGAACACAAAAGTATATAAAATATATCATCCACCATGATCAGGTAAGATTCATCCCAGGGGTGCAAGGATGGCTTCACATCCAAAAATCTGTCAGTATTATACACCACATTGATAAGATAAAATGTAAGAATCACATAATATCCATAGCTGCAGAAAAAGCATTTGACAGCATCCAATGCCCATTCCTAATTAAGGTACTCAAAAAGAAGTATGGAAGGAAAATCCCTCAAGTTAATAGAAACTATGTACAAAAATAGAGGTATTTACCCCTGCACATATATTTGCATGGAAATACACTGAAGTAGTAGATGGACTTAGGCCTTTGATCATCCCCTCCCTAAATACAAAAGCATATTTTAACAAACTGGCGATCAGAGATGCTCACCCTTCTGGCACAATTGCTGCAGACAAATGTAGAGAAGAAAGTATATGGTGCTCAGTTATTAAAGATATATTGTATGGGAGTCTTAAAACTTGAAGCTAAACAAGAGAAAAGCAACAAACTCACATGGAAGAAGCACACCAGCCAGTGAAATCATTAGCTGTCATCAAGACTGTATAATGGGCATCAAAAGTTCCATAACAAACAAACAAACAAAAACATATCATTCAGAACTGGGGGGTTCAGAGTAGAGACCCAAACCCCATCCATAGAGAATGGAACATGCTGTCCACAGAGGGGTCATAGAGAACCAGGGAGTAATAAAGCTCTGATGAAATACATACTATTCCTCTGGTTCCTTGAGGCTTCCTCACCCCCATGATTGTGACCCCAGTGTTGCTTCTCACTTCAGATTAGACCAGAGCATGTACACAGGTATAGGTAAGAGTTCACAACACATAGAATATATGAACAGGAATGGGAGTAGCAGAGGATGAGAGGGGAAGAAGGGGAGGAGGGGGGAACCGATTTCAAGGATCAACACATAACCACACACACTCTTCCATGGGGAAGAACAACAGAAACCATTGGGGAAGGGGAATAGTGATAGGTGTGAGTTATGAAAATAATAATAACTTATAATCTATCAAGGAGTCATGGTTGGGGAAGGTGGCAGCGAAGTTGATACCAAGCTGATACTTTCTTTGGGGCGGGGGGTGGAGGGCACATCACTGCCCTCTGGTGGGAGTGGGATGCCCAGGAGAGCAGCTGCTGGATTTGAACTGCCAAGCCAGTGGGCTGCAGTCCCGCACTCAACCACTATGCCAGCGGAGCTCAGTTCCCCCAAGCTGATACTTTCAACAGAAAGTAAAAACCCAAAGCCCATCTCTAGGTAATGAGACATCCCCTAACAGAAGGGTTACAGGGAGTAAAGGAGTCAGTTAGGGTGCCGTGTAGCAATGATGACACATACAACTTTCCTCTAGTTCTTAAATGCTTCCTCCCACTGACTGTCTTGATTCGAATTCTACCTTAAAAATCCGGCTAGATCAGAGGATGAACACTGGTACAGATAGGAACTTAAGGAACCCAGGACAGATGATCCCTTCAGGACCAGTGGAGAGAGTGGCAACACCAGAGGGTGAAGGGAAGGTGGGATAGAAAGGGGGAACCAAATATAAGAATCTACATATAACCTCCCCCTGGGGGACAGACAACAGGGAAATGGGTGAAGGCAGACATCAGATAGTATAAGATATGACAAAATTATAATAATCTATAAATTATCAAGGGTTCATGAGGGAAGGGAGGGAAAATGTGAGGAGCTGATACCAAGGGCTTAAGTAGAAAGCAAGTGTTTTAAGAATGATGAGGGCAACAAATGTACGAATGTACTTGACATACAATTGATGAATGCATGGATTGTGATGAGTTGTATGAGACTCAATAAAATGATTATTTTTAAAAAGTAAATGCCAATAAAAGAATGATGGCATTGGCTGAGCTCCGGTGGCGTAGTGGTTAAGTGCGGGACTGCGGCCCACTGGGTTGACAGTTCAAATCCAGCAGCAGCTCTCCAGGAGGAAGGCTGGGCCTCCCACTCCCACCAGAGGGCAGTGATGCCCAAAACAAACAAACAAACAAACAAACAAACAAAAAGAAAGATGGTATATGTACAAATATTGATGTACAGATTGTAATAAAAGTTGTAAGGGTCCCCAATAAAATGATTTTTAATATTTTTTAATTCTCAAACATTCATATTACAGATAGCAAGAAAAACTAGAGAAAAAGTCACATTCCTCCCACAGAACTTTCTCCATTTATATTCCATTGGCCTGAACAGCTCATTGGAATAGATCTGGAATTAAGCAACTTAAGGAATTGTGATCTTTATACTAAGACACCATAAGCTGAAATTTAGGGATTCTCTTTCTCAGATAGTACTTCCTGAAAAGAAGGACATGGCAAGTATCGGCGAAGGAACACTTTCTACCACAGCTATAGCTTCAAAGACAGTGGTAATGGAAGGGTGTATGTGCCAAGTTAGCCTGACTGTTGTCCTCTTAGATGTCGCCAAGTCAATGCTCTCTCATAATGAATGACCCTGTGTACAACAGAGCAAATGCATTCCAGGCATCTTCCAGGCATTGTTCCTTTGTTTGACTTGATTGCTGCAGCCATGGTGCCAATCCATTTTTTGGAGGACTTTTGTCTCTTTGATTTACCCTCCACTATACCAAGCATGAAGATCTTCCTCTGGAACTGGCTCTCCTGATAGGATGTCCAAAGATCAAAGTCTCCTAAAAAGTACAACCATTCTTGCCTCTGTGCGACCTTCTGGCTATATTTATTCCAAGTCAGAACTGTGTATTCTTTCAGCAGTCTCTAGTACTTTCATGTACTTCAGCAATGCCATAGTACAAATACGTTGATTTTTCCTGCAGCCTTCCTTATAGAGTGACCAACTTTCATATGCCTAAGAAGCAATTGAAACTACCATAGCTTGGGTCAGGTACACCCCAGTCTTCAAAGGAATGTCCTTTATCTACAACACTTTAAATGAGGGCTAGCCCCTTAACTAGTATATCTTTTCTGATCATGTGCAACTGTTTCAAGAGGTCTTATACAGCAGATTTACTTAATGCAATGTGTTGTTTGGTTTCTTGGACAGCTACTTCTACGAGCATTGATGGTGGAACCAAGTAAGATGAAATCCTTGACAACATAAATCTTTTCAATGTTTACCATGATGTTACTGACTGGCGCAGTTGTGAGGATTTTGATTTTTTACACTGAGTTGGAATCCATACTGAAGGCTGCAATCCTGGATCTTCATCCGCAAGTGCTTCAGGTCTTCCTCGATTTCACCACACAAGGTTGTGGCAGCTCTTTATCAAATGTTCTTAATAAGACTTCCTCCAAGTCTGATGCGGAGGTATTCTTCACAGAACCCGGCTTCTTCTGTAATACTGCCTCACTGCAGAATGTTGAGGTTTTGCAATGAGTGAAAGAATACTTTTTCCAGAATTATAGCTAGAGATGGTTAGAAAAAATCTGATAATTAAGGGATAGTTCCTACATTTAGAAACTGTGTCTTTTATTAAGAAGCCTTGGCGGCATGGTGGGTAGAGCATTGGGGTGCTAACTCCAGGGTTAATGGTTCAAATCCACCTACTGTTCTATAGGAGAAAAGTGAGGCTGCCTTCTCTCTTAAACATTTTCAACTCTTAGAAACCCTAGGAGCATTCTACGCTGTCCAGCAGGGTTGCTATGAGCTGAAATCCACTCTATGGCATTGGGTTTTAGGGTTAGTCCATATGCAAAACACCTGGCGGTTCAAATATCTCCAGCAGCGCTGTAGGAGAAAGTCTTGGAGATTTGCTATTATAAAGTCAGCAACCAAGATAACCCTATGAACAACCCTACAAGGTCACAAAGCATGTTCTAAGTGGTAATCAAGCTGATGACACTCAATAAAAAGTCAACTTTACCTATGTACATACACCTTAATATACAAATACCTTAAGACATATATATCTACCATGATGTATGCCTTAATATATATACCATTATATGTATGCACCCTATAAAATATATGCCATAACATTTCATTATATATACATACAATCATACATACCATAATACACACACATATATATTTCTACTATGGAGAAAACTCCTCCATGGAAGCGATGCAATGATATATATGCATGTTCGGAGTTGTCATGTGTAAATCCTGTGCTACTTAGATTTGTGACTTGGACAAGAATATATCCTTGCCTTAATTACCATAATCAAAATAGATGACAGTGTTATAACTTTACTTATCTTCTAAAGACTTCACTGCCATAGAGTCAATTCTGACTCAGAGCTCTCCTAAAGAATAGAACAGAACCATCCCTGTGAGTTTCCAAAGCTGTAAATATTTATGGGAATAGAAAACTCCATCTTTTTCTCATGGAATGCCTGGTGGTTTCAAGTCGCTGAGCTTGAAGTCCAATGTGTAGCCCACCATGCCACCATGATCTCAATCCTTTTTTCTCTTAGCTCAATATAATATGCCCTACTACAGGACAAGCTGTTCCTGGAAAAAGATTTCATATAGCGAATAACCATAATGTATCAATAGGGTAGAGGACTTTTAAAGTTCTCTGGACATTTGGGGGAGTCACGCAAAGTATCCAAGAAGCATGCAATAACTGTCAGCTGAGTAAACAAAGGTACTTTTGATTTTCTCTGTTTCGTAGAAAGGAATCACTTGGTACTTACTGCAAAGGAACCAAAAGGAATTGAGATATTCTAGAAAGCAAGGTACATCAGACAAGAGACTATCATCTTTCAATAAATTTAATTACTGATCATTAGAATTGGGAGTAGAAATTAGCATAAGCACACCATCCAAATGATAATGTAACTAGGGCACTGTTATAAATTCTTAGTGCCTCTTTTAAAAATAGAAAATGACAACTTATCAAAGAGCAATTCATCAGGGTTCATCCAGCAATGACCTGAGTGCTTCATTGCTCTGATCTGCGGAACCCATTCCAATTTGCCAGCCATAAATCTTGCAGTGGAGAAAAGACAAATTTCAGATTCTAATAACGTTTAGATTGGTAGATTTCTTTTCTCTTTTGTAGAAGCAAAAGAATTATTAGGCAGAAGTTCAAGAGAAGAATAGCAAAACCCAATATTTATTGAGCACTTACTGAATTCCAGTTACTATTGAAAATACTATATTTATTAATTCATTCAAAGCTGCCATCACCCAGAGATAGTGTTTTCATTTAGGCAAAACTAAGAAACTTATTAATAGTAAGATAACATGAACTCCCAAGGTCACTCAACTTATTATGGAGTGGGCTAGGTCTAAAGCCAATCTGTCTGGCTGGAGTCTTTGCTCCCTTGTATAAAACAGATGTAGCCAACCTGTTCTAGATGGAAGTATTGGACATGGTGGAACACTTCCCAGTACTGCCTGCTGGTTTGATGTATTGAAATCTGCCTTCATGTCACCTCCCATAAGCCTTCCTGGGGAAGTATTTCTGATGCTGTCCGTGGGCTTACTAGACAGATAAATGCCCTTATAATTTCAATGTCATTTGTCTGAATTTGGGTTTTCCAAGTCATGTTTAAAACATGATCATATCCGAGTAAGACAAAAATCTAGTCTCCTAAATCTCCAGTCAGAAATGGAAATGCAGCAGTCATGGTTTCCCATGACCAACCAAACCCATTGCCATCTACTTGACTAATTGATATCTGTGAATCATTGAGACCCTACAGAACAGTTTTAAGGCTGCAATTTTATGAAAGCACACTGCCATATGTTTCTCCAATGGAGCATCTGGTTGATTCAAACATTTTGGTCAATAGCCTGGAACTTTAACTCCGCCATCACCAGGCCTTCTTTGGATGCATATCAACAATAAGTGTCCAGATCAACTACACTATCACTGTCATAATAGATGTTGTGTGACCGTGGGAAAATGATGACCACATGGAACCTTATTTTTTCATGACTGGGAGATGACCAACAGCCAGGGTCATCTACCCTTAATCGAAGGGTAGATTAAAAGGTAAAAGTCATGGTTTCAATGTCCACATTGGGGGTATATTAACCTTAGCTTACTTTAAATATATATACATATATATGTATATATGTGTATATATATCTTCATCTTAGGGAGCCCCTTGGAAGTGGAAGTCTTTGCTCTCTTTGGAGGTCCTTTATATTTCTTCTACAGATGAATATATTCCCAAAGCAAACTCCCATGGTCTGTGCTCAGTGCAGGTAACCAAGATCTGCCTGGCAGGAGAGCCTCACTAATGAATCAACAGAAACTAAACTAGAGTGTAAGACACTCAAACATATCACCTGATGTCAGCATGATGCTTTCACACTTAAAAGATGGCAAAATTTTGTATAGGGACAACATAGCCTTTGAATTGAAGAACAATTTCCACATTCTTTTAAAAATTAAACACAGTAAGCAGCTAGCTGGTCCCACCAATGATACTGAGATGACAAAAACAGAATATCACCTTAAGATAATGTCTTCATCTTGATCATTGCTGTTCATTGGTAACCTTTGTCGGCTATCTAGTTGTCACTTGTTGTGGGGGAAATTTTTCATCTTGAAACAATTTCTCTGACTAGAAATCACCATGGTGGTTCTAGACCTGTGTTTATCATAAGGAAATTTAATAAACTTTGCTACCCATTGTGATGTTGTATTGAGCATGAAAACTATATCATAATGCTTCCCTTGTTTGATGTGACTGACATTTCACCACTTTCCCCAATCAATTGGCCACTCTAGAAGAATAAGTCTCTATCTGAGGAATAGCAGAGCTCCAAGATGCCAGTGGTATTGAATAAAAGTTTGTATTTTTTCAATGTGAAACCTGAAATCTTCTGGTTTGGGCCAGAAGCAATGAATAGAAAGAAAGAATATGTACACTTCGGAAAAATAGCTTCCAATTGTAGACAACAGTCTTTAACAAGACATTTCAATTATTGCTAACTTACATCAGTTCATACCAACACTAAATTTGGCTTGAGATTTTGAAAGCCTATTATTTAGACATGCAACTAGAAAACTATTACTCCTGCTGTGATCAGGGATTATAAAATATTCACATGAGTAATTGCGATGCTTCACTGGTTACCTCTTCTTACATGTAGTCTTAAGGTTCTTTTTGGTGTCAAAACAGATAACTTCACAAATCCTTGGTGAAGTAGTATGTTGCATATAATATTGGGAACCCACATAGGAAAGTTTCTAATTGATTGCAATAATTTAGGACCACTGTTTTCAAAAGTAAAATGGATGACATCTCTATACAACTCTCGATAGCCCCAGAATTGCATGGTTTTTTAGTTATTTGAAAGGAAACATAAAAAAAAGAAAGAAATTCATTTTTCCCAAGAGAAATGGAAATGCAATTTCCTTAGCAAAATCTATTCATGTTGAAATTTTTATTAGCCTTCTGTAATGGAAAGGCTATTAAATATATATTGTTTTGTGCTTCTGAATAGTTTTCCCATCTTCTTAAATGCAGACAAGATCAGCATTGCATTATGAAAAGCACCATCCACGCATTCTAAGCACCAGTTCACTTTGCAACGGGCTGGATAAGGCTAAATAAATCCCAAAATCTAAATAGGGCAAATGTGTTAAGATGAGTGATAGCTTTATTACTTCAGAGATGCCATGGAAAGGAACATAAAATCCTGGCTTTTGAAGTTAGTGGTTACTGAAATTGTCTTTTGAGCCATTTGTTTGAAAGTGCAATGACATCTAGTGGCTGACTCAGCACATGACTTCTGTGTACTTGGAGCCCTTTGGCCTATCTCCACTTGAAAACATTCCAAAAGCAGGAAAATAAACCTGGCATTTGGGGTCAGAAAGGCAGTTCACAGCAAGTAATAAAATAGCTTTTATTTAATAAATCAAAGTTGACTAAGAATAAAAATGCAGTTAGAAAAGACACTGTCCTCTCACCATCTACCTGCCTGTTGGTTCTACATGAATCTGACAAGACACTTGTTTAGACTCCAGTCTGTCATTCCCATGATTGTGTTACAATGAGCCAAGCCTAGGTGTAATGCAGTCTGCTAATGTCAGAGTTGGCAATTAGATGATCGAGTTCACTTTTGAAAAATGACAGATGGGCCCCGTCTGATGCTGAGTCAACCCAGGCTAAGTCAACCAAAAAGCTTCATCAAAGCATGTCATAAATTAACCTTCCTTTTCTTTTCTCAAGGGTCATGGGTCAATCCCAGCAGACCCTATAGAAAACAAAGAATGCCATGATGTGCTGTCAAGTCTATTCTGACTTGGCGGGACCCTAGGATAGCAGAGGATTACACTGCCCATAGGACTTCATAGGCTGAAATTTTGATAGAAGCAGATGGCCAAGCCTTTTCTCCAGTGGAACAAGGAGGTGGTGGGTTCAAACGACTGACATTTCAGTTCATGGTAAACTACTTTATCAATTATGCCACCATAATTCCTCTGGAAGATTACTGAGTGTAAAATTATAGTCATCGTGTAGGTCCTTTCTTTATAGGGTCATTCTTGAGCACCATAAGAGGATATTGGTACATGAGATAGGTGTCACCGAGGGTGGCATGCCTAGAGACAGAATATGACTCACAATAGAAAACTTTTAGGGTCTGAACCCCGGTGGCATAGTGGTTGTGCTCAGGACTGCGGCCCACTGGGTTGGAGGTTCAAATCTAGCAACAGCTCTCCAGGAGCATGACTGGGCCTCCTACTCCCACCACCAGGGGGCAGTGATGCCAAAAAAAAACTTTTAGGCCAGCTTTAACCCCAAAGGATTGCCCGCGAAAATACAAAATGAAGAACAATTAATCAATTAATCCAATTTCTTCTTGCTTGCTTTAGACTTGTTATCAATAGGGACCAATCTTTGGAGAAGGAGAGCATGCTTAATAGAGTGGATGAAAATAGGACAACTTCCAAGCTGGGTCGGCACAGTCACTGTTCACAATGGGCTCAAAGAGACCATACCTACTATTGTGAAGGTGGCAGGACCGGTCAACTCTCATTCGGTCACACATATGGGGTCACTATGAGTCAGAACTCACTTAACAGCATAACAAAGACAGCAACCATGGTTTTAAGAAGGACTGCTGCAAGAATTCTGAGAATTTTCTGCACACTCTAGTTCAGTAGTTCTCAATTTTCCTAATGCCGTGACCCTTCAATACACTTCCTCATGTGGTGATGACCCCCAACCTTAAAATTATTTTCGTTGCTACTTCATCACTGTAACTTTGCTACTGCTATGAATCATCTTGTAAATATATCTGATATGCAGGATGAATTTTCATTGCCACAAATTGAACATAATTAAAGCAGCATAGTGATTAATCCCCAAAACAATATGTCATTATATGTTGGAAAATATTTATTTCTAATAAAATGTTGGCTTGAAGCATGGTCTAACATGGATAATGGTCTTCATGCCGGGTAGTGGTATGTGGGCATATCTGCATGTGGGCAGACCCGCCTGGAGACGGAGAGCGGAGAGGTTTCTCAGTTCCTAACACCATCGGGAATATGTGTCTTCTAATGGTCTTAGGTGACTCCTATGAAAGTGTCATTTGACCCCTACAAGGGTGACAATCCACTGGTTGAGAACCACTGCTCTCTCATTGTCCCCAGACTGGTCAAGCTTCAGTCGTGAGAGATGAAGCCTGTCCAAGAAGCACAAGCAGAGCAGCCAAATGCAGCCTAGGAGAAGAAGCATGTGATCTAGGGAAGATTTGCAAACCTCACACGCACTCCAGTCACTCTATGGGTGACTAATGGTTTTTTTCAAAAACAACAACATCCCAGGAGTGGGAGAGAATATTTTTATTTTGAATGTTTTTATTTCCTCTTTCTGAATTCCTTCCCTTTACTTAGTACTTTACTGTGAATGGGATTTTTGTCTTTTCAAGATAGCATTTTCTTAACCGTCTACTATACACACTGACAAATGCACCCATCTGCTCCTCTGAATACTTCTGTGAGGTGCTGTTTTGTTTTTCTGCAGGGCAGGGTGGTACCCAACAACTTCTGAGAATTAGAATCAGGGATCGTTAGAACCATTTTTTGGCTCTAGCAGGATCCTTTCCCTTGAACTACAATGAGCACTCGAGGCGTTTTTTTGCTTTGCCATGAGTATGATACATACTGGAAGGGCAGAGCCAGCTCTATGGGGACCATCAAGGAGTCCCCATCCTGAATCTTGCATTTTTATCTGAATTAACCAAAGGGGTGAGATGAGTCGAATTGAGGTAAAGCTGCTCAAATTTGGAAAGCATATTTGCGATGACATGTCATTCAATATGAATAGAGAGTTCAATGTTTAAGAGGATGGTCGGGCATGTAGTCAGACAATGAGGTTGAACAGTACTAGGAAAACATAATGGAGACATTAAACGTCCTAAGTAATTCAAGGTCCTTGCTAGCAAATGAGCCATGAGGAGAGGGCAGAGAAACAGAAAGAGAATACCAGAGTTATTTTTGCAATACAGTCAGTAAGGCGTGTGGATGAATTGCTGTGGTAGTAGAAATGGGTGTCTAAAAACAGAATTTCCACAAAGATGCTTGCAAAGTAATTCCACTAAGAGGGCGAGAATACAAAGGAGCAGGAGGAGGAGGGAGAAGTTGACCAGACAATTGCTGCTGCTGTGTGTCACCGAGAACATTTCCACTCAGCGGGATGCTGGAGAACAGAGTAGAACTTTCCCCCAGGGCTCTGGAGGCTGTATCTTTGTGGGAACAGATGGCAAGTTTTTTTGGTTTGGTTTGATTTCATCCAATGGAGCGACTAGTGGCTTCAAATCACTGATCCTTTTGGTTAGCAGTCAAGAACTTCATCACTGCTTTATCAGGGCACCATTAGCAGATCGTGTCATTATTAGAGGCCCTTAATATGTACCAGGTGAAGGTAATAATTAATAGTTCATCAAAAACTGTGTTTTTGACAGTATAGTTGGGGTCCTAGAAATGAATTAGGAATGCAAATAATAAAAAGTCAAGAAATCAAGTCTTAGGGACACTGGTACAGATGTGAACTGGAAATACAGGGACTCCAGGACAGATGAACCCCTCAGGACCAATAGTGAGAGTGGAGATACCAGGAGCAGGGAGGGAACGTGGGGTAGAAAGGGGGAGCCAATTACAAGCATCTGCATATAACCTCCTATCTGGAGGATGGACAGTGGAGGAATGGGTGAAAGGAAATGTTGGGCAGTGCAAGATATGACAAAATAATAATAATCTATAAATTATCAACTCATTTTAAATATGAGGAAGGGGGAAGCAGGGAGGGAGAGGAAAAGTTGAAGGGTTGATGTCAAGGGATCGAGTAGAAAGCAAATGTTTTGAGAATGATGACAGTAGCAGGTGTATGAAGGTGCTTGACATCATATAGATAGTTAGATGATAGAGTTAGATAAGCATTGTATGAGCCCTCAATAAAAAGTTTTATTTAAAAAATCAAGTCTTAGTCACACCAGTATTTACAGGTTCCCCAAATAGGAAATAAATCTCACAGCTTTGATAAATACTAATGAAAAGTTAAGATGAAAGGAGAGAGAGCAGTTGATGCAGAAACCAAAGTCTGTTTCACCATAATAGATGCAAGAGGTCCTAGAGAATAAAGGAAAATGGAGGGTGGGTGATCCAATGACTTTTGGAAAGGAAGTTTCTAGAAAGTGATGGGTATGAAAATTCCTGGAAATTGAGGGAGGCCAGAGTAGTCAGTAGATGTGGTCTTTTCTGCAGGGAACAAAGGATAGGAAAATATTGAGCTATAGGGCACTCCCAGGCCAAGGAAAGCAGTGATCATTTTCAGTAGGTAAACATTATGACACTATATACCCATATTGACTAGCTAGTAATGGGCCCAAAAGGAGGCAAATTCAGAAGATATGAGAGACTTGGGAAATAATAGGCCTTCCTTGGAAGAGTCAGGGTGGAGTCTTTATGGGTAACAGAACTCATTTTAAATATTGCATTTCTTTCACTTTCTTCCCAATCTACCAATTTTCAGGGGAACAAGTTTACTCCATTTGGTGATGTCCAGGATACGCATCTTTGAAAGCAATAGGTGACCCTTTTCAGGCTGTCACTTTATATTATCTCCTGGAGCACATATAACCCACTGGTTTTTGAAATGTCAGGATTACAGTGAGTCAAATGTAGGCATTCTGGGCCAGACGCCCTCTGGTTTCACGGTACGGCCCCTTGCCTTGCCGCCTTCCTCCTCCATTTCTATTCATATCTTCTTCTTTTTTTTTTTACAGCTGCTTTGCTCTCAATGTATCTTACCAAATGCTTTAGGAATAAAGCCTTCTCTCAGTAATTTTCCCCTTACTTCAGAATTTAAAGGGTTTTCCCACTTACTACTAATAATCTTGTGTGACTTATGATAAAAGACCTACTTTCTCCCTCCATAGGTATCTAAGGCGAAGTCCCCAATGTTTGTCAAACATTTATCCAAACCTTGCTGAAACTCACCCTCTCTGTGTCCTCAATTACTTCCCAAACTGCCATTAAAAAAAGAAAGCTTTTTAGGCACCAAAGGCACCCTTCAATGGCACAAGGACTTCACTGCAAAAGACACTTACCCTATCTCATTTCTGGAATAGGCTTAAGCGTTCTCTCTCTCTCTCTCTCTCTCTCTCTTTCTCTCTCTCTCTCTCCTTCTCCTTCTGTCTCTTTTCTTCTCTGTCTCCCTCTCTTTCTCTATGTTTCTATCAATTCTGCTTCCAACTGCCTATCTCTCTCTCTCTCTCTCTCTCTCTCTCTCTCTCTCTCTCTCTCTCTCTCTTGTGTGACATATTAAAAACTCACAGCCACTGAGTCAATTTGACAAACCTCATGCTTACCAGCCTAACTCATATCCTATGACCACGGCAGGGTTCCTGTGTGACACAGAAGTTCAACTTTAGCCTTCTACACATCTTTTCACAAATGAGTCACACACCGTATCTAGAGTATGCCTTCTAATTGCATTGATGGGATTAGTTGTCACATCAGTGAGAATTTACATATGGCCATTCCCTCAAATGATTTCCATATGTGGCAACATAGCCCAGAAGGTGAGCTCCTATATATTTACTGCAAATCTCCCCATTTTCTCTTTAGCCCTTTCCACGGCACCCAAAGTTGGATACACTTTCACAGTAATGAGACAGAGAAAAATTTATAAGGGTAAATTTGGGGGGAGGGGGGAGCAGTTAAAGTTGATGAGCTTTTGAAGACAATTCAAAGGATTTAGCTATGCTACAGCATTCTGAAACTCACAGGGAAAAGGAGCAGACAGCCTTCCTAAACTGAAAGTGCAATCCTCCCTTCTTTTAAAGGAGATTCCTGAGATTTTGCCAACTGGGGGAAATGACTGAGGTTTCATCATCCCCTGTCTCTCCCAGATTGGCACTCAGCTGTCCCAAAGTCAGGACCCTGCCATAAATGACAAAGACTACTATGGCTGGTTTTCCAAAGATTAACATCACAGTATAGCTCTAAGCATGGCCGATTTTCATTCAACAATCAGAAACCTAAAGTGGATGGAAACAAATGGTGATGAGCTTTTACATGATGAGTTCTCCTCCTCTGTGAGACGAGAACAAATGGACTCCATTTAATCAAGTGAGCAGTTGTTTCTTAGCTCATTTTCCCCTCTTTATTCAACTCAAAGGAATGAAAATGATTAGGGAGAGGACTGGAAACCGGGCAAGAAAATTATTAGTAAATCCCAAGCTGTGTAAACAAGAAAGGTAAGATTCAGTTTACATCAGCGAAAGGAAAGAAATTAATACCTCACCAAAAAGTTACCACTGTTAAAGTTACCACTTTAAAGCAAGAATGGTTCCCCCTAATTATGAAATGAGAGCATAAGAAAAATTGTTTACTCAAAACATAGGCACCACTGCTTTTCTTTGATAAGCCATTAATGAGGGAAAATAATTGATGATGGCATTCTACAACCATTCACCCACAGAATTTTCTTTGCCCAGACATTTTCTAGTTCTGTAGTTTATAAATGGATTCTATTTACATATTCTATAAGAAGGCTCTTATTAGATGAATCACTATACTCACTAACAAGTGCTTAGAATTATCCAGAAAGCCCAAGTTCTAAATCAATCCTATAAGGGTGGGGATCAGAGTAAAGTCATGAAATGAAAGGTGCGCATGTGGAAAGTAGTTTGTTCTGTAAACTTTCACCCAAACCACAATAAAATGCTTTTTAAAATACTCTATAGAATGGATTGCTTACCTCTAAATTATCTCTTTGCTCCATTAATGTAGTTTTTCATTAAAAAGGTTAAAATTAGGTGAAATGAAGAATATGACGTACGGAATCCAGAAAAAGGAGTCTCAGCTCTATTTTCCACTAAAAGCTGATTTCTCATTAGTTATAATCTCTTTGAAAATGAGTATTTCATCTGTTTGTTTTTAAATGTAGTTTTTCTTCAAACCCTTAAAATTTTAGTTTTCATATTACAAAAGATTTTGGGGTGATCATAATTACCATAACAGGTTAACAACACTTCTTTAGTGAGTCCTTCATTTTAAAAAAGGTGACCCCAAGCTTCATTCCTGAAGCATCTGAGCCATTAGGAGTCCTGTCAGAATCAGCGTCCTGTGGTTTCCCATTGCCTCTAGTCACAGGACATGGTGTCTTAAGAGATGACCTGAGGAATGCTTCTTGACTTCTCACTGGACAATGATCAAATTTCTCATTTGTCACCAAGATCAATCACACCATTTAATACAATAATACCCTTCTTTGCTATTGATTCAGAGGCAGGAGTCCAAATAGCGCCAGGGCATTTTTAATTTCCAGTTCAATGGACTCGATGCTGTGTCTCCAGGTGGAAGTCTTCCTCCATGTAGAACTAAGCTCTCCAGACCCAAAGAGCACAAGGTTATAGGGACAGGAAACAAAGCTATGGAAAGTGGGGCACTCAGAGTAGTACTGAGTGCGGTTGCTCTCATTCCCACCCCTGGCTTCCGGAACCCATGAGTTCTCGTTATTGGAAAAACGGGATCATATAGTGGATGCTAAGCTAGCTACATTAGTAGCCCTTTGAATTCTTGGCTAGCTTGCCTTTCATTGCAATCACAGTCAAGTTCATGAAGACGGGGGGTAGATCATCTCACTTCTACTGTATTTTTAGTCCAGTTAACATGTTGAAGTGAGCTTAGCTCTTTCTGCAATCTTGATTTCCATATCAATGATATACACCTCTGTCAGCAGCTGTTCTACAGTCGCTTTCTCTGAGAGCGCCTAGGTGTGATGGTGTTAATACCCAAAAAGGCACAGAGAGATAAATATCCTCTGCGTCTATTCCAGTCATACAGTACTTCTTCCTGTGGTGAGCATTTTCTGAAGAGTCATTAAAACACTATTTTCCCTGCATAACTAATAGCAGCATGGGGTTAAATCAAGTGAATAAATGACTAAACGGAGATGATTTTCTTGGAGAAATTGTTTTTTTATATCCATCTAAAGCTGGTGAAGAGCCTGTTATTTCTTTGCCCCATCATCATTTTTAAACATTATGCAGTAAACAACACATGTGCACAGTTTCGCTCATTTACCTAGCACACAAAAGAGAAATAGAAATCATGCCTGAACAGAAAGAAAGAAGAAATGGTAGCACTAGTACAGAGATCCAGAAGGTTAATTGGATAATTAGGTGCAAAAGCTCTGGTCTCCCATGTTTTACAGAGAATCTTGCCCGGCATCACTACACACCCACACACCTGTTCAAGAGCTGGGTCCCTGGCTAGACGAGGAGGAAATAGAAAGATTGTTCCTATGAGTAAAGCCTTCACAATGGATGGCAAGAGTGAGCAAACATTTCATCCAGTGTAGGTGAGTTTTATAATTAAAGTGAGTTCTGATGATTAAGTGACAGAGAAGACAACTTGTCTGTTGACTGTGTTATAACAGTCCATCCACAGTCCCTCTGCATCCTTCTCCATGGGGAACAGTGTGCCCAGGAGGCAGGCGTGACTCAATTTCAACAGAATGCACTAAGTAACCTGTCCCCGGGGTTCTTAGGGCCCTCCACTCTGCAGTCAGCCTGCCCCTTTGCCAACACCAGAAACGAAGGCACTCTGTCTAAGTGTAGAACGATGGCCTTCTGGAGACACTGATCACCGTGGAGAGTGGAAAGGGAAGATGCACAGACCACAACTCCTGTTAGGTTGTCTGCCTCCCTTAATAAATTGAGGACCTTAATAATGTGTGCATTGAAAGACCACAAAGATTGACCTAGTTGCTAAATATAAAAACTAAACCATGTTAACTGAGAAAACCACATATGTATTTAACATCACTCAAGTTACTTAAAAAGTTTGATAATTCTGTGTGATGCACAATAGGAAAGGAAGCTTTGATATTTGATAGCACTTCCCAGTTAGTGAGCATTGGACTGCTAAACATCTAAATCTAAAAAGATCTGCTATTAAGGTTTCACTTCAACCAAGAATATGGAGCCCTTGTGGAGGAACCCTGATAACATTGGTTACAATTTGGGCTGCTGACCACAATGTCCGCAGTTCGACACTACCAGTCACTCTGTGGGAGAAAGATGAGGCTTTCTAGCTCTGTAAAGAGTTTCAGTCCGAGAAACCTTCAAGGGAAGATGTGATCTATCCCATCAAGTCACCGCAAGAAGGAAACAACTCAGGGGCAAACTCTCAAAGGAGAGTTTGGTAGCACTAGGATTCTGGCACTAGACTGCTGACCTGGTGGTCAGAAGTTCAAGTTTACCTGCTGATCTGTGGGAGAGAGATGAGACTGTCAGCTCTAATAAAGCTTCACAGCCTCCCTAACGCTAGCCTGTGGTCTTTGTGAGTAGAATCAACTCAATGACAGTGAGTTTGGTTCAGTTGGGTAAAGCTATAGGAAGCTACAAGATAATAGCCCTTCATTTATTGTTCCTAACCAAGGGACGGGGGCGGAGGGAAAGCTGAACAGTTAACAAAATTTTTAATATTTGTCAGTCTGTCAGGGAACTAAAGCTGTAGGCAACCAAGTGAACTGAATGCCGAGAATGACAGTTCCTTCCCAGGGGAAATAGAAAGAGTACCCAGACTATTTTATCTTGGGGAGAACATGGTTAGGGAAAGACTTACACGAGAATCCTTGAAGGGCAGGACAGATAAAATTTCAATGACTCTTAGTGGTTTTGAACTGCTACCCTTGTGGACTACAGCCCAACTCATAACCACTAGAAGCTAGCCAGCAGTCTAAAATGATTGGGATTGATAGAGCCATCCTTTTAGAATATCAGGGGAGATGAGGGAAATATAGGAAGCTGGGAGAGCGCCCCTGGTGGCAGAAATAGGTATGTGTTAATCAGTGGTCCCCATTCTGCGAGAATACACAGATTTTATAGTATAGCATTTACTACTCATTTTTGTTGGTGTGGCTTTTAAATGTCTTGTGGCTCTTGGCTCTTTGCAAAAGGAGGCCCCAAGAGTCAAAGCCACTCTCGGGGAGAAAGTTGAAGCTGTCTATTCTTGTCAAAAGTGGGTACTATGCAACACATAGAATTGGATGGTTGTATCACTACAGGAAGGAAAGGGAGAGTACAGACAGAGAAGACAAACTCAGACTACATGCCAGTGTGGACCCTTTCAGTGGGACAAAGCAGAGAAAGAAAATTAAAAGAGAAAAATTGAAGGGTTGAAGGTTTAATTTTGTCTCAGAACATGGAAAACAAAAGCAGGAAGTTTAATTTTGAGTTTTATTATCTCTTTGGGTCCTAAGGCTTCATTCTCTTTGGCCTTGAAATTAAATACTCTGTTATAACCCTCTTCTTAGACCATAAGACAATATTACAAAAGCAGACACACTATGGTTGGTGCTGGGAGAAATTGTTTTATACTTCTTTTTTTCTTCCAGCAAAGGAAAACTCTTCAAGTCAGTACTGATTTACAGTGGGCCTGTGGACAGAGTAGAATACACCCATACAACTTCCAAGGCTGTCGATCTGAACAGAGGCAGGTGGTCACACTTTTTTTCTGCCGTGGAGCAGATGGTAGGTTTGAACCACTGACCTCTCCATTCGCAGTCAAGTGTTTTAATCACTGTGACACTGCTGAAATAGCCACAAGTCTGACGAATTGTACACTTGGTTTGAAGCCAGTGACCAATGAAAGAGCCAAAATGGCGGAACATGAGCGTAGGAAAGGGAAACTACTTTGGTTTCTTCCTTGCATTCCCTTTCTTTGGCTCTTCTTCAAAGAAAAAGAAGACTCAGATGATACCGGGACAACATTTATGCCTTAGTGAGTAGGACCACTCTATTCATGAGTAAAGGAACAGCCCCTCCACCACTCCACGTTTTCTCTGCCTTGGCTGGAGCGCAGTAAGGAGACACCAGAAAAGCACTGAGTACCACAACTCTGTGCTAAAATCAGGCACAAGGACAGCCACTAACCGGTGCTTCTTTGCTTCCGTTGCTCTCGTCCTGTCCTGTGTTCAGGGAGAATGAGCTGCCATTTAGGGCAGGATTAGAGCATGCCCACATATTTTGACACACAAGGTCATTAACTGACTGCTGTCAAGTGGATTCCACGGCTTAACTACCCTATAGAACGGGGTTGGCCACGTCTCGTGGCTTCTGAGATGCTCACTCTGTACAGGAGCAGATGGTCTCATCTCTCTTTCTGGGAGTGTCTGGAGGGTTCCAGCCACCGACCTTGTAGCTTGCAGCTGAGTGCACACTCCACCACTCCGGCTGTTCTAAGACGTCCTCGCTGTCCATGTGGACTCATCGACAAGATAGACCTGCCCCTGTGGGTTTCGGAGACTGTTGCTGTTCACTGTCTTTCCCCTCCAAGAAGCTGGTGGCTTGGCACTGCCAAACTTGAGAATCGCTGCCCAACAAGTAACTACTAGGCCACCAGGGTCCCTACTGCCCTATTACTGCATTAATATTTTCAATACATCACTAATATTTTCAATATGCAAATGTAAGCCAAAAAGTCTTCCTGGTAGGACTCCCGTTCCTATCTACACCGATGGACTCCAAACAAAACATGCGGACGCATGCTTCTACGGTCAGTGGGAGGCCGAAGATAAGTTCTCTCAGTAGTGCACTTGCCTTGGTTTTATTAGGGTGACTTCGAAAGGCAAAAAGTCCCATCCAAACATTGGCTTCTGCATCTCCTTCTTCTGCACTCCTGGTGCTGCCCGTGGCGCCTTCCTGTGGACCTGGTACCTCATTTATGAATCGGCAGCTGAGACTCCAGCCCTCGCCATGGCCGACAAGAAACCCAAGGAAGGTATCAAGACAGAACAACGATCAAATTAACTTGAAGGTGGCGAGGCAGGATGGTGCCGTGGTGCCATTTACGATTAAGAGGCATTCGCCACTTAGCAGGCTAATGAAAGCCTATTGTGAACGACAGGGTTTGTCAATGAGGCGAATCAGATTCGACTTTGACGGGCAGCCAATCAATGAGCGAGAGAGACACCTGCACAGTTGGAAATGGAGGATGAAGATGAAGTGGACGTGTTCCAGCAGCAGACAGGAAGCATCGTCTAAAGGGGAGCCTGCTCCTGTCTGCCAGAACGCTCTTCTTATTGACGAGGATCCAATCTCAATTAAAGGACCACAATTTGTTTCCGCCACATTCTGTCTAGGACAGTACAAGTAATGCTTTCATTTCCCTTTCCCCTTTCTTTGCTGTACTTAAGGTAACTCGTACCTGTGCACAAGCGCACTGCCTTATATTCCCTTCGTTAATTTTGTTTTTTACTAAATGATCAATGATATGTTTTGATCGACTTCCCACGGCACTAGGATGGGGGAAGATACTGGTTCTGTGAAAACAGCCCCTTTTCCCTGAGTGGCATGCTCATTCCGCTATGCTCTTCATATTGCAATAGGTTATTTTGCTCTCACTGTTTAACTGCAGGGAAAAAAGGAGTGATATTTAAAATCCTGGCATACCTTGTTCGATTAGGGATTTTTAATGGTTTTCATTTATCATTGTAAAACGAAAGGCAGTTGTATAACTTTTCTGTACATAGTTGTTACATGCCGGGCCATCCGTCTTTACATAGGGGTAAATTACTCTCAAAGAAATGAAATGGTTAATTTTGCCCTTCAAGTCAAGTGTCTCATTGTTTAAACAAACTTATTGGGGTTTTGTTGCTGTTTGTTTAAAAAGTTGGCTTCCAAGGGAAACTGGCTGGGCCAGTTCAATTCAAAGCAAACAGGATGAGTCTAGAAAGTTTTAGTGACTGTTTTGTGGGAAATTCCAAGAGGGTAATGTGAACACATTTTTCTCAGAGCACACAGGAAAACCCAGGGAATAATTATGAAGAAGTTTTAAAATAATTGGAAACTGCCTTCATGAGAACCAAGCAAGAAAATTTGTACTGAGATAATTTTTTTTTCATCTCAAAAATGCATCTGCTAAAAAAAAAATGCATCTGCTATTCTTCAAGAACTATAAGGGAAGGATTTTTCAAAGGACAATGAAAAGGCATGTGATCTGAAAAATGCCAAAGAATGCCAAAAGTTCCCTTTCAGTGTGGTATAAGTGAAAGAGCACGGCATTCTTCAGGGAAGAGTTAAGAAATGGGACCACCACCTTCATAAAGAGACCTATACTGAGGATATATCAAAAAAAAAACAATCATTTCCCATTTTGGCTTAATGATGGTTTCTAAGATTTTATAATAATACTGTTTTACTTGCCCTTGTATATCATAATAAACTTAAAAGACTGTTTTGCTACTGACTCAGCATATTTATTTTCAGACATAGACATGATGGCTAAAAAAACTGGTTGAAAGCTTTTAAAAGAAGTAACTTTGAAAAAGAAGAAAAAAAAATAAAAAAAAAAAAGAAGTAACTTTGATTGGAATCTCACCTAGTGTCATCAGATTCCCACCAGCAGCAACGATTTACTTAGGTGTCACTGTGTGCTGGGAATGAACTGGACGCCTACGCTATGCGGAGTTGAAATGACAGCACATCCTTGTCTTGATAGAGCTTACGAGAGGATGAGGGCTAGAGAAGTGAGCTTCAATTTTCCAAGTGAAAAAATAAAATTAAAAAAAAAGATAGACCCAGGAATGGGTTTTGGCTTGAACTAAATCCTAACTCCAACTTAAGATCAATTACTTCTTCCCACCTTCACCCCCCATTACTTCTTGTAGCATGGCCCCACTCCATACTTGCCCTCAGGAAGGAAACACAGAAAATATGAAGACTAAAGCAAAGTGTGACAAAGAAATTCAGTGGTGCTCAGAAAGCAGATAAAGAAAAGCATCTGGGTTCTTAACGGGCTTGGCTCCAAACACGCAGCCATCTAAGTGAGATATCAAGACCATATGGAAGAAGTGCACCATCATCTGTCATGGAAGGATTGTCAATCATATGATCCAAAGGTGAAGGATGGAATAGTAGCTGAACCAAAATTATGAGAATCCAAACCTCAGAAGGATATGGATGACAGCAGGAACCCAAGATACATTTGTGGGATCTACATAGGACATAAGTCCCCAGAAAAAGCAGTTAATAAACAGAGTGCATTGGAGAGATGAGTATAAAAGATCAAAGGAATAAACCTGATTTGAATGGTTAAGACTTTATCAGTTGATCCCCTTCCCTCAGCTGCCAATTCACAAATGAGGTACCAGGTCCACAGAAAGGCACCCATGAGCAGCACCCCCCTCTGATGCACCCTAGATCTAATCTGGTTTTCAATATTTTCTATATGTTTTTCGTTTGTTCATATTAGGATTTCTCTCAAATGTGTAGTGTTGTTGGGAGTCACCCTCTTATTTTTGTCAGGTATTTTTCTGCTTTTTGGTATATGAAACCCAGGATTGATAACCTTGAGGGATATAAAGTAAGATATGGGTCTCAGGGATGATGCGAGAGGTACCATGGGGGGTGGGGTGCAAGGCTAAAGGGAGATGATGTCAAGGAGTCCAGGAAGGAAAAGAATGCTTGAAAACTGGTTGTGATATCAATTGTACAACACTACTTGATGTGACTGAACAATGGAATGATATGATATATTATTAACTCCCAATTTAAATGAAATTGAAAAATAATAATAATATGAAATTTGCCAAGTGATACACAATCAGTACATGTGATCTAAGACTAAAAGTTTGGTTAACGCATTTGAAGTCCTTCATTTTTTATAACTTAAATTGTTCATAAAATCTCATAATACTAGCTCTTAAAATTGTACAGCCTTGCAAAGTGCTGTCTCTCATTCCTAGAACCACACAATCAGCTTAAGCCCTTGTTTCTAGGTTGAAGTAGCCACATTATCTCTCAAGATAGGAAACACCATTTCTCTGCAAGGTAAACTGTTTCTCAAGCATAAATCTCTGTGCAAAAGTCCCCAGATAATTCCATACCAGGTATTGTAAACATATGCAATGCATGTATCTTTTCCCACCATCCTAGAGCCTAAGGTAAGATCTCACCAGTGCAGTAAGCTGAAAACCATTTCCAACAAGCAGGCCAAACTATTGCAGGAGAGGGAACCAGATGGATCTGCTCTCACAGCTACTGGAAAGTTTACCCAGAACCCGGTCAATGAGCAAGCTGCCATAGCTGGAACACCAGAGAACAGAAAAGAGATGGGCAACATGACACTTAGAGAATCAGACCAGCCAATGTGGCCAACTTGAAGGAGGAAAAGGAATGCATCATGAAACCTCCCCAGATGGTTCTGACACCCAGACCCAGGGTCAGCTTCTTACTACAACAGCACTGGACACAAAGAAGAGAAAAGCATGATCTGTCCATATATGCAATTATTGTAATACGTACTGGCCCCAACCCATAGTGACTCTACACATAACAAAAGGAAACACTGCATGGTGCCACACTATTCTCCCAATTGTTCTTATAACTGAGCCCATTGGTGTAGCCACTGTACCAAACCTCCTCATAGAGGGCCTTCTTCTTTTTTGCCACACCTCCATTTTACCAAACTTGATGTCCTTCTCCAGGGATGGGTTTCTTCCAACATATGCCCAAAGTTCGTAAGACAATATCTCAAAGGAACATTCTGACCTTACTTCTTCGCACATAGATCAGTTTGTCCTCTTAGCACCCCTCAGTACCTTTAATATCCTTCTCCAGCATCACTATTCAAATACATCAATTGTTTCATGATCTTTCTTCTTCAGTGTCCACCTTTTACACCCGTAGGATGCAACCAAAGATACCATGGCTTGGGTCAGGCACAGCTTAGTCCTCAATAAAACAACTTTGCTCTTCAATATTGGTCTTGTGCCACAGATTTGTGTAATGCAATATGTCTTTTGCACTTGTAACTGTTGATCAGCTGTTTCCATGAGAATTGATTGTGGATCCAAGTAAGATACAATCCCTGACGCTTCAACCTTTTTTTCCATTTATCATGATGTTAACTACTGGTTCAGCTGTGAGGATTTGAGTCTTCCTTCCATTGAGTCATAATCCAAACTGAAGGTTACAATCTTTGATCTTGATCAGCGAGAGCTTCAATCCCTCCTCACTTTCAGCAAGCAAGGTTTTTTCCTGTGCATACTGCAGGTTGTTAATAAGTCTTTCTGCAATCCTGATACCACCGTTTTCTTCATATAATCTAGCTTCTCTGATGATTTGCTCAGCGAACAAGTTGAGCAAGTATGGTGAGAGAATGTTACACTGACATGCACCTTTCCTGATTTTAAATCACGCAGCATCCCCTTATTCTCATCATACAACTGCATGGACAAGTCCTGAATGGACACAAGGAAGTGTTCTGGAATTCCAATTCTTCTCAAGACTATCCACAGTTTATTTTGGTCCATAAAGCAGAGTGCCTTTGCATTTGCTTGAGCCTCATGCTGTAGTCACTCTATCGATGCATTTCAGTGAGAATCTTCCTTATATTCACTACCCTTCCACTTTACCCAGCATGATGTTTTTCTCCAGAAATTGGTTTCCCCTGATCAGATCTCCAAATTATGTGAGAAGAAGCCACACTATCCTTGCCGCTCAGGAGCATTCTGGCTGTGCTTCCTCCAAAACAGAATGTGTTGGTTCTTCTGGCAGACCGTAGCACTTTCAACATTCTTTGCCAACACCATAATTAAAATGTGTCAATTCTATGAGTCTTCCTTATTCATTTTCCAGCTTTCACATGCAAAGCAAGCCTTTGAAAGTACCATGACTTGGTATTAATCATCAAAGTGACATCTTTGCTTATCAAAATCTTAAATAAATCAGATTTGTCCAATGTAATAAGTTGTTTGATTTCTTGACTATTGTTTTCATGAGCATTGATTGTAGAACAAAGCAAAATGAAATCTCTGATAATTTCTATCTTTTTAATGAGTATGTTTCTGATTGGTCCAATTGTGAGAATTTTTGTCTTCCTCATATTGCAATGTAATTCATACTCAAGGCTGTACACTTTGATTTTCATCACCAAGTGCCTCAGGTTCTCCTCACTTTCAGTAAGCAAGATGAAGTCACCTGCATACTGTATGTTCTCCGTAAGCCTTCCTCCAAACCTGATGCCATGGTCTTCCAGTAGTCGAGCTTCTTGAATAATTTGCTTGTCATTTAAATTGAATGAAAGGAAGCAACCAGACTGTGTTTTTCAAACAGGTGCATTTTCTTCTCTGCCTGGTCTACCATAAGTCTAATAGTTTACAGGAGGTCTCCTAACATTATCATTTTGGATTTAGTTTATCTTAATCCTTCTTGAATTACAGTCATACATATGCAAGTTTTTATTACCCTAGAAGATAACCCCAGTGACAGAGTGGTGATGAATTGGGCTAAGATCTAAAAGGTCTGCGGTTCAAAACCAGCAGCCACTCCTTGGGAAAAAGATGAGGATTTCTACTCATGCAAAGAGTGTCAGAAACTCAGAGGCGCACTTTACCCTGTCATATAGGGTTACTATGGTAGTTATATAATTTCATGTCAACTTGATATTTAAGTATAGGGGTGGAGTCTAGCCTGTCAATCAAATCACAGCCTGATGATGTTGCCTCATGGACATAGCCTTCTCAAGAGGAATCTGGGAGCTTCCTCTCTTTCTCCATGGAGGTGAGCCACACTCTCTCTGCTTCATTTTCCTGTTGAGGAACCACACTCAGAGAGCTGAAGGAGCCACATGGAGACCAGAGTCAGCACTAAGATGTTTCCACTGTCATTGGATCCACAATGCTTTTCACCCACTGGTCTTTCTTCCTACATGCAGATTCATCATTGTATGTGCTACATGAGTCTGAAAAGGAATTTATAAACTAGTGTCAGATTTAAAGGTTTGATCTGGGATTATCTGGGATGTTTTTTTAATATATAATTGCTCCTTGATATGAATCTCTCTCTTATACACATCAGTGTCTCTGGACTTGTTTCTCTAGTCGATGTGGTCTAACTGGATGTCACTGAGTGAGAAGATAGTCAATCCTTTGACAAAGGAACATAGACTTATTCCTTTTCGTGCCTTTCATGTTTTGAGTTCTGCTGTTAATACTTAGTAGAACTACTTTCTTGACTGCTTTTTTCAATTAAGTACCCAAGGCAAGAAGAAAGAATCCAGAAATATTTTGTTCTACACTCTGACTCAGTTAATGTGTTATTGCTTCTGAGACAGAAGGTACCTTTTAATCATGATTGTATTACTTCTTAGTAAGGTATATCATTGTGGCTTTATTTGTACTTTCGAACTTTTCAGTAGCGAATAATGGTCAAAGTCAGATCCACTGGATTGAATGACAGAAATTCCATTTGGCATTTATTATATCTAAACATCATCATATGTTCTCATTAATTTTGTGACCTTGACTATACTAAAGCTAATCTTATCAAATGATTTAAAAGAAAAAAACTGAAAAACAATTGCCAACTGTTATGGTTTCCCCATGAAAGATCCACCTATGGAAATCCTGAAATGATTTTTCATCACTCAGATTACTCACATTTCAGAAGACATCAAAGAGCTAGTACTCCCACCAGCATGGATCTGGTGGCACAAGGAGATCCTCTTCAAACTTGATTTTAAGTCAGAGTATGGTTAGAATTTGGATACAAATCAAGACTTTAAGGACACACATTTGATCCAGCATGGTCTGCACACAGTCCATGTAGATGCTCAAGAAGATGCAAACATTCCTTGAGTGAGTGTCTATCCTGGAGTTTCTTTTGGTCCCAGTTCTTTGCTTTACAAATGATAGCTTTACAACATCAGATAACCTGTCTTTTTAGATAACGTTGTTTTAAGAAAGTTACTTATCAAACTTAAAGAATATTCTGAGTAAATGCAACCAGACACATATTCCCAAATTTGAGCACGAATAAAAAGTGAGCACATATCATCTCACTTGAATTATCATCATTCTTGCTACAGGTCTGTAGCCCTCTGCTTTCTTGCAGATTCATTCCGTATGCTTCTCATTCTTCTGCATCTCCATTTGTTTACAACATCGTAAGACTCCTGTCATAAATTTAGGAGCCCTGCTGGGACAATGGGTTATGCCTTTGGCTATTAATTGCGGTATTCTGAATTTGATACCAGGATCACTATAAGTCAGAGTCAATTTGATGCCAATAAGTTTGGGGTTTTTTAGAGGTTTTTTAAATCATAAATATGGATGATATGAAAATTATCTTTCACAATTAATGCACAATTAATGTTTGCAGTGTTCTATTATATTCAAGAGCTTAGTCAAGAAATTTTCAGCAGTAAAATGAGGAATTGAACAAGATGATAATTCAAGATCACTTTTAGTGGCCTATCCATCCATATACATCTGAGAGTTGGGCATTAAATAAGGAAGACTAAAGAAGAATTAATTCTTTTGAGTCATGGAGATGGCAAAGAATATTGAAGGCACCATGGCCTGCCAAGGGAACAGACAAATCTGTCTTGGAAGAAGTATCATCAGAATGCTTTTTAGAAGCAAGGGTGATAAGATTTGGTCTCAGGCATTTTGGACATGTTATCAGGGGAGACCATTCCCTGAAGGACATCATATGATATCCCTTATAAATGAGTGGCCACCAAAGGAGACAACCAAAAGGGGTAGCCAAGGGGCAGCAAAAAAAAAAAAGTTGGAAGACCCTCAGGTTGGTAGACTGACACTGGCTACATCATTGGGCTCAAACTGTAGAACCATTTTGAAGATGGCGCATGAATTGGCAGTGTTTCGTTTTGTTGTACATAGGGACACTGGGAGTCTGAACAGACTTAATGACATCTAACTAAAAAGAAAAATCTACATTTAATCGCTATAAAAATCAATATCTAAGGCCACATTTAATGTTTAGATTAAATATAGATTTAATTAATGTTACTATAAGTTAAGGTTTCCTTTTATTGTTTGTTTCATTCTAGCCCCATGTTTCTAAGAGAATATGACTTGGTTTTGATACCCACCTAAAGAACCTTTAGTATTCTGCTCTATTGAGGTTGAT